>JAJOOO010006507.1:0-22975 GCA_029582685.1 Solanum piurae | reverse complement strand
CATCTTTTCATTTATTTATGATTTAGCTTCCGCATCAGTTTATTATCTTTAGTATGCTCATGATCATGCCAGCAGGGTTAGCTTGGGATCACTTGTGGTCCTAGGTCCCGTGTCCGCGTCTCGGGGGTAGTCTCGGGGAGTGACATAATAGTACTAAGAAATTACCTCTTTCTATTTCTAGCCTTGAATTAATAGTACTAAGAAATTACATCTTTCTATTTCTAGCCTTGAATTAATAGTAATAGTTGCCTCTATCTTTCTATTTCTAGCCTTGAATTAATAGTACTAATTAATTATATCTTTCTATTTCTAGCCTTGAATTAATAGTAGTAAGAAATTACATATAAAAATATACTTACAGGTTACTTTCCATTATTATTCTTTTGATTATTTCTAAATTAGTTTTAAAATAGTTAAGAATTTCAATTAAAAAAAAGGGGATAATTTCATAGATCTCCCTCCAGGTTTTGCTCTATTACGCTAACTTTCCTTGTGATTTACGATAATACGTTTACCTCTTTTATTTTGATTTTCTTGTAACCATTTTTAAAATTTATATAAAATAAATATAGATGAAATAGAATATGACTAAATTACCTTGAACTACAAAAAAATCACGGAAAAAGTCTTAACAATTCATTTGATATGAACAAAATGTAGTGTATTGAACTAGCACCTAAAATTGTTTTTCTTAATTTTTTTCCGTTAGATTTTATTTATACCATTGATAGTTTTATAATTTAACTTTTTTTGTGATTTAGTTAAATAATATCTAATTTAATTTTAAATTTGGATGCACCCCTCATTAGTAAAAAACATATTTTGTGCACCCACTTCGCTAAAAAAATTTAACTCTTTTAAAGCTTGAACACCCTTGATGAAATTTCAGACTCCACCACTGATTAGTAATTAAACAAGTGGATAGGTGTCGCTCATTGAAGGGTAGTAACGACTCGAACTGCCGTTAATTAGAAAAGACAAAAATCTGGGAAAATTCTGGGCCATCCTCCGCCAGAGCGGGCTAGATGTCGCCAGGGTGGCGGTGCCAGGGTGGGGTAAGTTGGTGCCAGAGCGGGATAAGCGAGACAGAATGTAAATTATGAGAAATTCTATTTTTCTCCATCTTCCTAAAATACCTAAATAAATCGTAAAATACCCTAGAAACCTCAGAAAAACTGTTCTAAGCTTGGGAAGAAAGAGAAGAAGATTTCTAGCCTGAGGATGGTGATATCTTTCAAATTCTTGGCCAAATTCACTAATGAGATGGCGTGGTGTTACATTATGGCTTCAATGTCAAATGTGCTTCAACATCATCCATCATCAAGTTATGTTATCTTCTTTTGAAATTTTAGAAAATCTCAAACAAATGTTTGGTGACCAGGGTCGATCAGATAAGTAGACTTCCATGAGATCTCTCATGAACACTAAGATGGTTGAAGACACTCTTGTTAGAGACCATATTCTGAAGATGATAGGTATTCTTAATGAACTATAGGTCTTGGGGGATGAAGTTGACAACAACTCCCAAGTTGAGATGATATTGCAGTCTCTACTTGACATTTTTCAACAATTTTGCCTAAATTATAATGTGAATAAGATGAATCTATGTTTGGCACAATTGTTGAATGAGTTGCAGGCGGTAGAGAGAATTGTCAAAAACCCAGCATCATCTATGACATTGTATGTTGAGAAAGGTTCTACTTCTAAACCACAAGGTGGATATAAGAAGAAAAAGGCTCACAAAGCTAAGGCAATTGCACCTCCAACTAGGGGCGTGAAAAAACCTAACGACAAGTGTTTTCATTGCATGATGCCAAACCATTAGAAGGCGCATTGTCCCATTTTCTTAGCCAAAAGAAATACCATCCAGGTAACTCACTTTCACTCGTCGTTGAAACATTTTTAGCGGCTGTTTTTACCAATTAATGGTGTGTAGCCTCAAGAGACACTGATCATAGTTGCACTACTTTGCAGGGGTTTCAAGAAAAGCACAAGCTGAATAGAGGTGAAGTTAGAATTTTTCAAGTGGATGGTTCAGCAGCTCCAGTTTAGCAATAGGAAATATTATTTTTTCATTTGATAGTGCTAGAGTTTTAATTTTAAAAGACGTTCTATATGCACCTTTTAATTTCAGTTTCTTAAGTTTTGAAAGATGGTTATGATGTTAATTTTCTCATAACGGTTGTGTTATTAGCTATAATAAACGTTTTGTCTCTGATGGTTCATTGATTGATGATCTTTTAATTATTAATTTCTCTCCAAATTTACAACAAACTATAGAACTGAATAATGTTAACCTTTCAAGTAAAATAAAGCGTTCTTCTGATTTTAATGAGACTTATTTATGACACTTGCATGTATGTCATATAAATCTAGCTAGGATTTCAAGGTTGGTTCGAGATGGACCTTTAGGTTCATTAAAAGTGGAGGCACTACCAACATGTGAATCTTGTTTAGAAGAAAAAATGACTAAGAGACCTTTCCCCTCAAAAGGAAACAAATCCAATGATAAATTAGAGTTAAGTCATTCTGATTTGTGTGGCCCGATGAGCATTCAAGGGAGAGTTGGGTATGAGTACTTCGTGACTTTCATTGATGACTACTCAAAATATGGATATACTTATTTATTGCGCCATAATTCTGAATGCTTTGAGAAATTCAAAAAGTTTAAGGCTGAAATGGAGAAACAACATGAAAAATATCAAGTCACTATAATCTGATCATGGTGGCGAATACCTATCTAATGAGTTCATTAGTTACTTATCAGAACAATGAATTACATCTCAAATGTCTGCGCCTAGAACGTCACAAAAAAATGGTGTAGCAGAAAGAAGACACAAAACTCTTTTAGAAATAGTTAGATCAATGATGAGTTACTCTGATTTACCTTATTCATTTTGGGGATATGCATTAGAAACTGCAACTTTCATTCTGAACTTAGTTCCTTATAAATATGTTCCTTTGAGATCCATTGAACTATGGACTGGGCACAAACCTAGTTTGAAACATGTTCGAGTTTGGGGATGTCCAACACATGTGCTGAAAGGGAAGACAAGAAAATTGGAACCTAAAACAGAAGTATGTTTTATAATCCTAAAGAATAGAAGGTCATTGTGACTACCAATGTCAAGTTTCTAGAAAAGGATTTTTTTATCAAACCCTAGTCCTAGAAGTAAACTAGTTTTACAGGAATTAAGCAAAGAGATAACAAATCAGTCTACTGAAAATAATATCAAACCCCATATGTTAGAGTTAACATGCCATTGCATTATAGTAACGGGAGAGATGTTAATAAACATATACTTCCACAAGTACAAGTTCCTGAAAATTCATTGCATCAAGGTAGTGTGAGTAATGATAAGTAGATTACATTAAAGGAAAAAGTTATTGATATCTCCGCACCGCAAGGTGCTGAAGATAACATGGACACTCAAGATCCTACAGATGATGTGGTTCCACCATAAGATCATAATAATGCAACTCTCTCTGAACCTGCCCCTACAACTGTAGTGTCTCGTCGTAGTGGGAGAGTGATAAGAAAACCACTTTGGTATGCACTCTCAGGAGAGTTTTTGACAGAATCACTGAAGAGTTGAATATCTTGCCTGTGAATTAAGACTAAACACTACAAGATACAGATGCAGAAAAATAGACCATTGCTATGAAATCAGAAAAAAGTCCATGTACTCTAATAAAGTCTGAGATCTTGTAGAACAACTTGTATATGTAGTCAAACCCATTGGATGCAAGTAGATCTATAAGAAAAAGAGAGGAGTAGATGGAAAAGTGCAAACTTACAAAGCTAGATTTGTTGCAAAAGGGTTTACTTGAAAGAAAATAAATTGATTTTTCATTATTTAATAAGAAAGATGGAAAATCCTACCATTATATTTCCTTTTTTTTATTTGGATCTGATCAATTATAAGGAATCCTTTTCACCAGTAGTCATGCTTAAGTCCATTAGAATTCTCTTATCCATTGTTGCTCATTATGATTATGAAATTTGGCAAATGCACGTCAAGACATCTTTTCTTAATGGAAGTCTTGATGAAAGCATATTTATGTGACAACCAAACGGTTTCATATAAAAAGACAAAGAACACATGTTGTGCAAGCTTAAAAGATCCATTTATGGATTAAAGCAAGCTTCTAGGGCATGGAATACTTTTTTTGACAATGCAGTCAAGACTTTTGGTTTTGAGCAATGTCTTAATGAGCCTTGTGTGTACAAAAAGTGGAATGGGATAAAGTGATGTTTTTGGTATTATATGTAGATGATATCTTGGTCATAGGAAATAATGTGGGCTTGATGAACTCAGTTAAGGAATGGTTGTCCACTAATTTTTATATGAAGGATTTGAGAGAAGCTGCTCACATGGGATCAAGGTTCTACGTGATCGCAAGAAAAAGATTTAGGTTTATCTCAAACTCTTTATATTAATACAATTCTTACCAGGTTTAGCATGCATGATTCCAAGAATGGATTTCTTCCTTTAAGACATGATATTTCTCTATCTAAGGATCAATGTCCTAAGACAAATGAGGAAACAGAAAGCATGAAGACAGTTCCTTATGCGTCAGTTGTAGAAAGCCTTATGTATGTGATGTTGTGCACTAGACATGATATCTATTTTATCGTAGATATGGTTAGCAGATATCAGTCTAATCCTGGAAGAGAACACTGGACAACAGTTAAGCATATAATCAAGTACCTTAAAATGACTAGGGATTACATGCTAGTCTATCGTTTGGATAAGTTGGTTCTCATAGGGTACACAGACTCAGATTTCCAGTCTGATATAGACACTAGAAAGTCGACCTCATGAAATGTATTTACTTTGGGAGGTGGAGCCATTGTTTGGAGAAACATCATGGAAACCTGTGTTGATTATTCTATCATGGAAGCCGAATATATAGCAGCCTCTGAGGCAACTAATGAGGCAGTGTGGCTCAAAAACTTTCTGAAAGACTTGGCGGTTGTTCCTACGATAGAAACGCCACTCACAATGTTTTGTGATAATAGTGGTGCGGTTGCAAATTCAAAGGAACCACGAAGTCATAAGAAGGCAAAGCACATTAAGCGAAAGTATCATTTTATTCGAGACATAGTACAAAAAGGAGATGTGATGGTTGCGAAGATTGCATCAGAAAATAACCTGGCAGATCCTTTCACAAAAGCTTTACCGCAAAAGTCTTTTGATAGGCATGTTGAGGGAATGGGTGTTAGAGTTGTAGGTACATGGTTATGAGTCTAAGTGGGAGATTGTTAGGATATACTATTAACCATGTGTTTTAATATAGTATTATTTATTGAATAATTATTTATTTATTTATTCAATTCAATAAGTGTTATATTAAATAGATCAATTTGTCGCATATGTGTCCTCAACTTATATAGTATATGATTTGGTGTATAGAGTTTAAGCTTATACACAGAAGATTAAATCATTGATTCTTATAAGTCAAAAGTTATAGTTCACAATCGTAGATGAAAATTTGAACAAACCATCAGAAAGATTACAACACGTGAATAAATGTAATTTATTTTGATTATGAGACTGGTATAGCTATAACTTCTCGTGCTAGTACATTTTGTATGTATTGAACGGGACCGATTAGAGATAGATGTTTTGGACTAATTGATAAAAACATATTCTCTAAACTGTTAAATGTACTTATATTTTTAATCTTGATATAACGATTATGATCTGTATATTTTAATTATCGTTTTGATTTATTAAAAGGTGAGATTCTGAGATGGATCAATATGTTTGTGGATTGAATGATAATAATATATATTGGTGAAATAATTAGTTAGTTGATGGAATCAATGTCTCAATATAGAGATTGATGATACACCTTTTTATGAGAAGCTTATAAGTTTTCATGTGTAAACTCGACTGGTAGATTTATGAATTTGGCACATGAAATAAGTTAAGCTTTGCTGTAAAGAAAATTAAGCATTGAATTAAATTCGTCAGTAATTTAGTTTATTGATTAGTATTTGTAATCTTAACGTGGGGAATTACATAAATGTTTTAATGGGAAATTTTGAAATATAAATAGAGGAGTGCAATTACGAATTTCTAGTGAAATGATTTGTAATTTATCATGGTAAGAATAATTCACATTAATTAATTTAAATTATTTACATAATAGGAAGTCTCAGTAATTAATTATGTGGTCCCTACCGTGTCCGTATTTAACTAGAACTCAGAATCATATTTTCTAGTACAAGAAGAAATAGTAGTGTGCAATTTTTTTCAAGAAAGAAAAGAAACGCGTGTTTCTCTTCTTGAAGAAATATGATTTGTATTTTCTTCTCCCTTTTGGACTGTGAAGAAATTTCTATAAGTAGGGATTCTTCTAACATAGAAAGACATTCAGTTTTCTATACGATAATTTTCCACCCAAGTATTGAGAGAGTTCAAATGTTAGTTTTGGATCACTCTAGAAGACCATAGAGCTAGAGTTTGATTTGCTTCAAGATATTTGTACACGCTTCAAGAGGTAATCCTTGAATTAATTTTCAACATGTTTTGTAAGTTATACGTATTTGTGATTGTTGTCTATATTCATGTAAGATGTATGATTCTAGAATGCTTCCGCTGTGTATGCTATTTTCTAACCACTAATACTAATTAATAAGCCTTGACATATAATGTAGACTTAAGCAACCAATAACAAATTAATTGAATCCTAAAAATTCAATTCAATGGACTACGCTACATTATAAATAGTCCATCCTATTAGCACAACTTAAACCCACAAATTAAGCTTGAATAAAAACCTTGAACAAGCAATGGCTGCTTTTTCTCCTAATAAGTGTCGCCCCTTGGCAAATTTTCACCCAACCGTTTGGGGATATCATTTCCTTTCTTATACTCCTGTCAGTCACACATGTTTCTTTAATACATTTTTTTCTATGTTAATTTTCTTAAGACGTAACATAATATTTGATTAATTAACGTATGATGAGTATTTTTCGGATGCAGGAAATTACTAACCAAGAAAAAGTTGAAGTTGATGAGTACAAAGAAACAATCAGGAAAATGTTGGTGGAAGCTCCAGAGGGTAGTGAACGAAAACTTGTGTTGATAGATGCAACACAACGATTGGGAGTGGCATATCATTTCCATAATGAAATTGAAACATCCATTCAAAACATTTTGATGCGTCCCAACAGAACTATGACAACCTTCATGTTGTTTCTCTTCGTTTTCGGCTTATGAGGCAACAAGGCTATTACATGTCTTCTGGTAATTGTACTCCATCCTTCATTATTTCTCTTCGTTTCCGACTTGTGGGCGTTAATTGAGTCCTTAAAGTACTTTTAATAAGGTTAAATTTCTTATAACTAACAACGAACATGATGTTTAACCAGATGTCTTCAAGCAATTCACCGAACAAGATGGAAAATTCAAGGAAACACTTACTAATGATGTCCAAGGATTGTTCAGTTTGTATGAAGCATCAAATCTGAGAGTGCGCGATGAGGAGATTCTTGAAGAAGCTCTGACCTTTACCACTACTCATCTTGAGTTTATTGTCTCCAACTTGACCAATAACTCTCTTAAGGTTGAAGCTACTGAAGCCTTAAAACAGCCTATTCGCAAGACTTTACCAAGGGTGGGAGCAAGGAAATACATATCCATTTACGAAAAAAATGATGCACACAACCATTTGCTTTTGAAATTCGCTAAATTGGATTTTAACGTTCTGCAAAAGTTGCACCAAAGAGAGCTTAGTGACCTTACAAGGTACGTACTACATTATTTGGCCTATATCTCTTCTTTAATTAGATGAATTAAAACTGTTGTTCTTGTGATGTATGTACGTGGTGGAAAGATTTGGATTTTGCAAATAAAATTTCATATGCAAGGGACACACTGGTTGAGTGTTACTTTTGGATATTGGGAGTGTATTTTGAGCCAAAGTATAGTCGTGCTAGAAAAATAATGACAAAAGCACTCAAGATGACCTCAATTATTGATGATACTTTTGATGCCTATGCAACCTATGACGAACTTGTGCCCTTCAATGATGTCATCCAAAGGTAAAAAGACATATATTATGAGAGAGATTAATAACTCCTATCTGGAAAAGAAAATTACACCATCAATTTATTTTAAAAAATACTTATTTCTCTTAATTTAATTATAATGAGAATAATCCCTTATTGATGAGTGTGAAAAAACATATTTGGACGTTATTATTGTGAAATTCTACACAACAATTAATATGTGCAAGACGTAAAAAAATTACTAGTACCTTGTAATTAATTTTTATACTTCACTTTCAGATGGGACATTATTGTGATTGATTCACTACCACCCTATATGAGACATGCTTATCAATCCCTTCAAGACATTTACAATGAAATGGAACAATTATTGGCAAAAGAAGGTAACTCAGACCGTGTATACTATGCAAAATATGAGGTAATTAATATTCATTAACTTATATTAACCCACATATATTAATCATCACTCTCATTCCAAAAGACGACTAAATAGTACTTTTACTGTATTATTTTTTACAATAAGTATTTAGATGAAAAAGTTGGTGAGAGCCTATTTTAAGGAAGCTCAATGGTTGGATGCTGGATATACTCCAAAATATGAGGAGCATTTGGAGAATGCAATCGTAAGTTCTGGCTATACGATGGCAGCAACAACTTGCTTGGTTGGTATGGAGGAATTTATATCTGAAGAGACTTTTGAATGGATGATAAATGAACCTTTGATAGTTCGAGCTTCCGCATTGATTGCTAGATCAATGGACAATATTGTTAGACATGAAGTAAGTACATATAATTTATATCTAAGTTTTTCAAAGTTAACAAATGTATATGTACCCCACCGTATGAGGGATAAGTATGATGTGGTAGACAAAAGTTGTGTGAGACTCTTTTCATAATTTGACAAGTGGATTATTGGGTCCCATTTTCAGACAAATGGGTGAAAGTTCCTTCTCTCTTGTTTTTTAACATTTTCCCAAAAAAAGTTTAAAATGTATTAATTATATAAATGGAATATATTGAAATCTATTAATTTCATGTAGATTGAACAAGAAAGAGTACATGTAGCTTCAATTATTGAATGTTACATGAAAGAGTATGGAGCTTCAAAGCAAGAAGCTTACATTAAATTTCAGAAAGAGATCACCAATGCATGAAAGGACATAAATAGAGAATGTACCAATGTTTTTCCTTGAACGAGTTCTAAATTTCGCATGTGTGATAGACACATTATATAAGAAGGAAGATGGATACACAAACGCCAAAGGCAAACTTAAAAACATGATTAACTCGATACTGATTGACTCAGTCAAAACATAAATATAATGATAAAATTATACCTTCGTCATTCAAGTATTCAGAGGAAAATAAGGCATATAATAAATTGAAGACCTTTAATATGCTATTCACAAAGAGTTGTTAATTCTTGGGGAATGTTTGAAATAAACAATAGTTGTTTTTAATTTATTAATCGAAAGTGTGGTTGGTTTATCTTTTTTCTCTCATGTTCATTTTCAAAAAATATACAACACTTGAGGTGTATTAAATCTTGTTTTATTTCATTTCCAGCTTTTTAATTTGGATGATTGTTAATTATCATCGTATTGTATTTGAATTGTATTGTATTGTTGTCATAATAAAGTTTGAATAAATTGTATCTTTGTTGCGGTTCAATATCTTTTTTATTATTTAGTTGGATTCATGTATTGTACTGTATAATAATTATTTAATTTACTATAATTCTCATCGTTGTTGTAAATATTAGATTTATTAATAGGATAGAATCAAACTAAACGAGAATTACAAAAAAAGTCTACTAGATGCACTGATCATGACTCGTCAATATTTTAAGTTATTAATTTGTACCTCTCGTAATGAAATTGATCATAAAACTAAATTCATACACTAACGATGATATTGTTGAAGAATGAAAAAGTCTCACAGTGATGGTAATGAGATGGGTTGTCTCCTTATAAGGCTTGGACAATCCTATTCTTTTGAGCTAGCTTTAGGGGTGTGACTTAAGCCCAAAACCTAATTTTACATGATATCAAAGAAGGACCTATCTCAGTCAATATTGGATTCTCAAATTAAATTATACATGCTTCAGGTGTTCAGTGTATTTTTAATTAAACCGTCTACAATGATCATTGATATGCAAAAAGTTACATCTTGGAATTTGGCATACCAATCTTAATACAACATCCTATGGTAAAGGTAAAGTTAGATAAACTCTATAAATTAACACAAAAAATGGAGGGAGTCTAAGCTAGCTATGTAACGACTCAGAAGGTCCTTTTTTAAAAAATTCATAAAATTATCGTTTTACCTCTCCCGATTTTGACCTCAAGTCATTTTTAATTGATTTGAAACTCGTTTAGAGTTTTGAGTTAAAAGTTAAGAATTATAAAATTATGAAAGTTTGAAAGGCTAAAGTTTGTTAAAAAATGATTTTTAGTGTCTTGTAGAATTTTGAGTCTCGGAATGAAAATTCATTGATTCCGTCAACTCTGGAATGTGGAAATTAGTCCAGGAGAGTTGCCAGTTTAAAATTCAAAGTATGTTCGTGGATTTGAGGTCCTAAGTTGGAAACGTTTGAGATTTTAGCCTTTGGGTTGACTTTGGTCAACATTGAGGATTCAGATGCTTGGGGTCAGATTTTTGACAGTTTCATTGGATTCGAAGAATGGTTTTAGGTCTAGGAGTGGTCTTGGTTGAAATTTTAGAGGTGCCGAGCTTTATTTGGTCTTTTAAACGTTATGGTTGTATCTTGTGACTTTTACGGATTTCGGGTCAAGTAACCATAGGATTCATATTTTGATGGTTCCATTGAGTCTGAAACATAAAGTTTAGTCTAGTTACATATTTGGTTTGTGAGAACGGGATTCCAAACGAATCTTGAGGGTCATTTTGAAAATATTTCATGCCTTGTCTGATTGTTGGTTTGTTTTTCTGGTGCAGTGTTAATTATTTTTCACAATCGCGTGGAAGACCTTCTCGATCGTGAAGCTTTAGGGTTCTGGTCATCACGACCGAGTAAAGGTTTGCCACGATCGCGATGGTCAAACTTAATGAGTTGACCCATTTAATTCATCGCAATCACGAAGCCTTGGTCATCACGATGAACATTTTATACCTGGGCAGAATATTTTTTAAAATTGGGGTTTCAACTTCATTTCATCATTTTTAAGTTTTGGAGGCTTTGGTGTGGCGATTTGAACAAGGTTTTTGAGTAGAAATAGTTGGGTAATGATTTCTAATCTTAAATCTTCATTTACCCATTATTAATGAATTTTAAGTGTTAAAATTAGCATTTTTGGAATGATAATTTGGAATTTCTTCATGAACCCAAAAACTTGATAAAATGATGATTTTGAGCTAAATTTTTATCCATTTTCGAAATGATTTTCACTAATAGTTTTCAAATGACTTGGATACTGTATTCAAGTAATGATCAGGTTCAAACCTCATTTTCGAAATTGAATTTTTGAGTTGTTTGACCAATTTTTTAAAGTATATGATATGAGTATTGTTATTTTTGTAATCTTATTGTGATTACTTGTTGGATTAGATTGTGTGGTCTTGGACATTGTTCGAAAAGGAAAAGCTCAAGTCTCGAATTGAATTTTGATTGAATTAAGGCAAATGAACTTCTAAACCTTGTAAAACATGTAGAATCTTGTATTTCTCTTCATTGTATATGTTGGGAAGTAATGGGAATGAGATGATGAATTAAATTACTCCACTTGATTGATCTTAATGACTGAAAAAGAGGAATAAATGAAAGGCAACGTGTTGATGGTTGTGTTTGTGATTCCCTTGATGATGCTCCTAATTTGTCGATTGATGAAATGATTTGATGGCATCATTATAGACTTGAATTGATTGAGTTTTTTTTCTCTTCTTTATGGAGTGAAATTTTCTATTTTATTTACATTGTGATGAGACATGTGGTGATTATGCCGATGAAAAATGGTTGTGACAAGTGATATTATGAAAAACTAATGGGAAATGGTTCTTGTGAGTGATATTGTGCCAATGAGAAATAATTCTAGTGAGTGATATTATGCCGATGGAAAATATTTTCAGCAAGTGTTTGAGTATTGTGGTTTGATGAACTTGATACTTGTGATTGACATACTCAATACTTGTGATTAATTGACTTGATACTTGTTGATTGATGAATTGTGGCTGTTGGACTATGATTGTTAAGCTTTGTGAGCCATGTATTGTAAACTATTAAGTTGGGTTGATTTCTATGTAGGTTGTAGTTGAGGTGGTTTAGTTGGAATGAAAGAGTACTCGTGTTCAAGATAAGTTTTATCTTATTTATTGGGTAGCTTGTTGAGTACTGTTGTTTGGTACTCACTCATTGCTTCTACACTTATGTAGATTCCAAGCTCGGACCCGTGTGATCATTCTTCTTCATATTTCTCCGAGGCTTTCAGAAGATTTTAAGAGGTAGTTGTTTGTGATCCCAGCGGACCCTCTTGTTTCTTATTTTATGCTTTGTTTTATTCTATTCGAGAAACAAAGACATTTAGACTTGTATTTATTTTTTAATTTTGTTTTTTTCATTCACAAGAGGCTTGTACACGTGATAACCAGATTTTGGAGGTGTTTTTGTAATTACCTAAGTATTCCTCACTTAAGCTATTGTTGTTTTACTTTCCACATTTTTCTTATTGTTGGTTTTGAGGATGACTTGTCTTGAATTAGACGAGTGTCATCACGACCATTTTTGGATCATGACAAGATATAACTCTATTAACTTGACTCCTCAGGGGGTTCATAATTAAAATTAGAAGGTTTGACCTGTAGATTTGAATGATCATGTATTATATCAATACTAAAGGAAAATAGTTTTTATCTATTTGTGGTAATTAATCCTCCAAATCCCCTCGGGAGATCAGAGAAAGAATTGAATGTTCACGTATTACATCAATACTATAACTCTTGGATGCTAATTTATCGGCAGATTTGTTGGCTTTCCTGAAGTAATGATTGTTGATAAATCCATGAGAATGAAAAATCGATAGTTAAAAAAATGAATGACCTTCTTATATATAAAATTTGACCATATAACTAAAGCTCTTTTAATGTGTACAGTACAATCACATTAATTATCGATATATTCCTAAAACATTATTATGAGTGCCTCCCACCACCAGATTGAGAATGACATTAGATTCCTTGTTTCAGACCTTGTATGCACTCCAAAATTCAAAGGAAAAGTAACATCCCGCCTCAAAAAGAGCTAAATTTAAAAAGCGCTAAATTAGAAATAGCTAAGTTAAATGTTTTGCAAAGTTATGCTATATTATGAGTTTTGGGTCAACTCCAAACGATCATAACTTTCAGTACAGGATGAGTTAAAATGGCCCATAAGATATCAAATGAGAGGTCTTGAAATCCTCTTTCCAACGCCACTGAGTTTGCTAAGTTTCGAGTTTAGATGAGGGATATATGCCCATTTGAAATCTGTCTATTCGGTTAAGAAAAGTTACCCAAAATTATGAGGGGAATTTTGGTCTTTTCCTTACCCCTTGAGATTAAAACGTTTTTAGTAAATATTTTGGGGTCAACTCTGATTTGGATCATTTCTACAATCCTAAATTTTGCTAAGGGTTTTGAGAGGAGTTCAAGAAGAGGAAAAGAGAAAAAAAGAAGAAGGAAGAGCGATCAAGGTTTTCACGAATCGAGGATTTTTTTCGCCAAATTAAGGTAGGTAAGCTTTCATAGTATTGGGTTTGTTGACCCACACGTCAATCAAGATTTACATATTTAATCAAGCTTTCATATTTGAGTTCTTGATGAATTCTTCATGAGTTTCTTGAAGTTTGAGTTTCATTCTTTGATAATGAAGTTTTTGTTGAGTTCTTGAGGTGAGAGTTGCGAATGAGTTGAGTAAATTGATAGTTTCTTGTGTGGGTTTCGCTGAGATTGTTCTGGGTTAGAAGAACTTAGAATTTCAGTGGGCCTGAGTTGAATCGAGTTTGGGAGAGGAAGAAAAGATCGGACATAAATAGTTGCCCAGGTTCGCGTCGCGGACTTGCTCCCCAGAGAATTTACTCTCTCTCCGTGTCGCGGAGAGAGCGCGGACTCCACTGTCTCAAAAAATTATTTCGCGACCAAATAAATTAAATCTTCTTTGCGTCGCGTCTTTTCTCCCCAATAGTATTTTCGCTCGTTTCTTAATTTTTAACTATCAAAACCCCACTTATTCATTAAGAGGTCTTTCATAACACAAATCATAACTCTTGAATTCATAATTCAAATTCAAGATAGAGTTAAGCATAAAGTTTGAGAGAGTCTTCCGAATCTATTTGAGAAGTCTTTTACAATCTTTTTAAAACTTATTTTAAGACTTGAGGATGAAAATGAGTAAAGTTGAGTTCATTTTTCAAAATGAATATATAGGAACTAAGTATTCCCATGAGTAAATGTTTTTACATTTAAAATGAAGGGAAACACCGATTTCCAAAGGATTTCATGAGGAGTTTTGAGTACTATCTCTTTTAAGAGAAACTTTTTGAGTAATAATCTCAAAGTTGAGGATGAGGAAATATTTTTAAACATATGAGCTAAGTTATATTTTGGGAGTAGTATTGAGCACCGATATGGGGACGGGTTCAGATAACTCAAAGTCCTCATAAACCATATAGCCAACGTGGGTAGAAAGGGTCATACTTTTTAGATGATTCCTTATATATTTTAAAGCATATCTTAGTGGATCCACTTAGTGAGTAGTCATATACCCCGGCAAAGTATAAGATAGTTCTAGCAGCGTGAGTGAGACGTTGTATCATCACATAGCTCATAGTGATGGATGTCGGTTAGAGAATCTCTCAAACAAAGTTATTTTGTATCTTTATATACAAACTGATTTATTATTGTATATTTAAATACATTGGGTTGTCATTTACTGTTTTAAAAACTTTCTTTATTATGCATTTTACTACTGCTTTATATTGAACTGAGTTGAGTAAATTTGAGTATCCTTGAGTTGAGTTGAGGTTGAGTTAAGGTAAGTATGTTTCATTCTTGCCAAGTTCAAGCTTTTATGTCATGTTCAGTATTCCTCTTACATACTCGTACATTCAATGTACTGATGCCATTTTGCCTGCATCATTTTATGATGCAGATACAGGAGATCAGGGTCATCAACAAGTGATTCGTTGTTTGAGTTAGCTTTGGTGAGCCTCCTTGCTTCCAGAGGATCACTCATTTATTTCTGTCTTGTTATTTTAGTTTTGTTAGGATGATCAAGGGTCTTGTCCCGACATCCCTCATAGTATTAGAGGCTTCATAGATAGACAGTAGTAGTTCATGAGTCTTTTTCATTTCTAGTGGTTAATGTTTAAAGACTTGAGTTGCCTCTTTGGATAGTGAATGTTTATTTTCTTAAATATTTTGAGTTTACCTTTTTAGACAGTTGAGTAAAGTTTACTTTTGAGTTTATATTTTATTGATTAAGTTTTTCGCTGAGAGTTGAGCCAGGCCAAGGGTTCGCTTTGGATCAGCAATGGTTCTCCAGTGTTGGCCACGTCCAGGGTGTAGGCTCGGAGAGTGAAAAACTTGGTATCATAGCACAGAGTTCAAGATTCCTAGGGTGTCTATGAAGCCGTGTCTGTAGAGTCCTAGTTATCGATGTGAAGCATGCCACATCTATAATTAGTAGGCTACGACATTTAGGAACTATCTCACTTCTTTCATACTCTTTTCATGCGATAGAGTTCATATCTATAAAGTTTATTTCTAATTCCTTCTTGGGAGTATCTTTCAGATCATGCCTCCACAAAGAGCTGTTCGAGGTCATCCATCTAGGAGGAATGTTGAACCTCAGGATCAAGGGGTACCCAATGCACCAGAAGTGCAACCCCAAGGAGAGGTCACTAATGCTGAGTTCCGGGATGATATCCAGAGGTTGAATCAATTGGTGACCAACCAAGAGGTAATCGACAGGATGTGGCTGATACATCCAAGATCCGTGAATTCTTAAGAATGAATCCTCTGGATTTCACCGGTTCAAGTGTCACTGAGGATCCGAAAAACTTTTTGGAAGAATTGCAAAAAATATTTGAGGTAATGCATGTTGCTGATGCTGAGCGAGTGGAACTAGTTGCATACAAACTGAAAGGTGTTTCTAGAGTGTGGTATGACTAATGGAAGAAAAGAAGAATTGAGGGTGCACCAATTTTGAGTTGGGTTGTGTTCAAGGAGGCCTTATTGGGGAATTTCTTTCCCCGTGAACTGAGAGAGGCAAAGGTAAGGGAATTCCTTACTTTTAAGCAAGAATCTATCAGTGTGCATGAGTACAACCTCAAGTTCACCCAACTATCATGTTATGCTCCAAATATGGTTGCTGATATGAGGAGCAGGATGAGTTTGTTTGTGTCCGGGTTGTCTCGTCTTTCAAGCAAAGAGGGTAAGGCTACGATGTTGATAGGGGACATGGACATATCTAGGCTAATGATCCATGTGCAAGTAGTTGAGCAAGATAAGTTGAGACATAGAGAAGAGTTTCAAAATATGAAGGCTAAGACATCAGGTAATGAGTATGGGCAGTATAAGAGTAGTACAAACCGGTCATCGTTTCAAAAAATGCAAAATAGACATGCTCCATCATCTGCTAGTGCACCTGCACCAAGGAATATAGGTGAGTTCAAGAATTAGAGTTCACATAATTTCAGAGCTAGACATGCACAGTTTCAAGGTAGTGTGAGACAAGGAGGTAATGGGACTCCTATATGTGCTAAGTATGGTAGGAACCACCTAGGAGTGTGTCGTGATGCTCCACAGGTTGCTTCAAGTGTGGTCAGAATGGCCACTTCATGAAAGTGTGCCCTAAGAACAAGCAGAGTGGAGGTAATGGAGGCAATAAATCCCAATCTTCTTCAGCAGCTCCACCAGACGGAGCTGCACCTAGAGGAGCTACCTCAAGGACAAGAGGAGGAGCAAACCATCTGTATGCTATCACTAGTCGTCAAGAGCAAGAGAATTCGCCAGATGTTGTCACTAGTATGATCAAAGTCTTTACTTTTGATGTATATGATTTGCTAGATCTAGGTGCGAGTCTATATTTTGTGACTCCTTATATTTCTATGAATTTTAATATTCTTCCTGAGCAACTTCTTGAGCCCTTCAGGGTTTCTACACCTGTTAGTGAGTCTATTCCAGTTGAGAGAGTTTATCATGATTATGTCATTTCTATCAATCATAAGGACACCATGGCTGACTTAGTTAAGCTAGATATGGTGGACTTTGATGTCATTCTAGGTATGGAATGGCTTCATGTTTGTTATGCCTCAGTTGATAGTAGAACTAGAGTAGTTAAGTTCCAGTTTCATAATGAGCCAGTTATTAAGTAGAGGAGTAGTTCAGTAGTGCCTAAGAGTCATTTTATTTCGCACCTTAACACGAGAAAGTTAGTTTCCAAGGGGTGTGTCTATCACTTAGTCTAAGTTAATGACTCTAGTGTTGAGACACCACTTATTCAGTCAGTTCCAGTTGTGAGTGAGTTTCCTGAGGTCTTTCCAAATGATCTTCCCAGAGTCCCTCCTGAGAGAGAAATAAACATCGGTATATATATTCTTCATGATACTCGTCCTATCTCTATTCCGCCATATAGAATGGCTCCAGCTGAGTTGAAAGAGTTAAAAGAGCGGTTGAAAGATCTTCTTGAGAAAGGTTTCATTCGACCAAGTGTCTCACCTTGGGGCGCTCCGGTCTTATTTTTAAGGAAGAAAGATAGTCCACTTAGTATGTGTATTGATTACGGCCAATTGAACAAGGTTACTATCAAGAATATGTATCCTCTTTCGAGGATTGCTGATCTTTTTTTATCAACTTCAGGGTGCCACTTGTTTTTCTAAAATAGACCTCATATCTGGCTATTATCAGTTGAGAGTTAGAGAAAGTGGCATCCTTAAGACAACATTAAGGACCCGTTTTGATCATTATGAGTTTCTAGTCATGTCTTTTGGTTTGACTAATGCTCATGCAACGTTCATGGATCTTATGAACAGAGTGTTTAATCCATATCTTGATATGTTTGTTATCGTATTCATTGATGACATTCTAATTTACTCGACGAATGAGGAAGATCATGCTAGTAACCTAAGAGTAGTCCTAAAAATTCTCAAGGATAGAGAGTTTTATGCTAAATTCTCTAAAAGTGAGTTTTGGCCTGAGTCTGTGGAATTCTTAGGCTACATTGTTTCCGGTGATGGGATTCGAGTTGACACTCAAAAAATTGAGGCAGTGCAGAACTGGCCTAGACCTACATCTCCAACTGATATTAGGAGTTTCTTCGGATTGGGTGGTTATTATAGAAAGTTTGTCGAGAGGTTTTTATCTATTTCATCCCCATTGACTAAGTTGACTCATAAGACAGCGAAGTTTCAATGGTCCAAAGCTTGTGAGAAGATCTTTCAGGAATTGAAAATTAGGTTGACTACTTCCCTAGTGTTCACCTTACCGGAGGGTACACAAGTCTTTGTTGTGTATTGTGATGCATCCAAAGTTGGATTGGGTTGTGTATTAATTCAGAATGGTAAAGTTATAGCTTATGCCTCCAGACAACTTAAGATTCATGAGAAGAATTACCCAACCCATGATCTAGAGTTGGTTGTTCTAGTGTTCTCTTTGAAAATATGGTGTCACTACCTTTATGGTGTTTATGTAGATGTGTTCACCGATCACAAGAGTCTTCAGTATGTATTCAATCAGAAGGAGCTTAATCTAAGACAGAGAAGGTGGTTTGAGTTACTGATCAAGGATTATGACATGAGTATTTTATACCACCCAGGTAAGGCTAATGTTGTTGTTGATGCTTTGAGCAGGTTGTCTATTAGTAGTACTTCACATGTAGAAGATGGCAAGAAAGATTTAGCGAAATATGTGCACAGACTTGCACGCTTGGGAGTCCGTTTGTTGGATTCCAGTGAAGGTGGAGTAGTGGTGATGAATGGAGTTGAATCATCATTAGTGTCTAAACTGAAAGAGAAACAAGACCAAGACCCTGTTTTTCTTGATTTCAAGGCAACTGTTCATAACCACAAAGTGATGGTTTTTGAACAAGGGGGAGATGGTGTATTGAGGTATCAAGGTAGGTTGTGTGTACCAAGGGTGGATAAACTCTAATTGAGGATCATGAAGGAAGCTCTTAGCTCCATATATTCGATCCATCCTGGTTCCACAAAGATGTATCGTGACTTGAGAGAAATCTATTGGTGGATTAGTATAAAGAAGTGTATTGTAGAGTTCGTTGCCAAATTCCCAAATTGTCAACAAGTCAAGGTAGAGCACCAAAGCCCCGGTGGTATGGCTCAGAATATAGAGATTCCAGAATAAAAGTAGGAGATAATAAATATGGATTTTATTACTGGTTTGCCACGGTCTCGCAGGTAAAATAATTTTATATTGGTGATTGTAGATTGAATTACTAAATCAGCCCACTTTTTGCCGGTAAAGACTACCTATTCAGCAGAAGATTATGCCAGGTTGTATATTCAAGAGGTGGTTAGCCTTCATGGAGCTCCAGTGTCCATCATTTCAGATAGAGGTGCACAATTATGGAAGCCTTTCTAGAAAGGTATGGGTTCAAAGGTGAATTTGAGTACTACATTCCATCCTTATACTGATGGTCAAGCAGAGCATATGATTCAGACTTTAGAGGATATATTGAGGGCGTGTGTGATTGATTTCAAGGGTAATTGGGATGATCACTTACCTCTCATAGAGTTTGCTTACAACAACAGTTATCACTCTAGCATCCAAATGGCTCCATATGAAGACCTTTATGGGAGAAGATGTAGATCTCCTATTGGATGGTTTGAGGTTGGTGAGGCTGGGTTGATAGGACAAGACTTGGTTCATCAAGTTATGGAGAAAGTGAAGATTATTCAAGAAAGGTTGAAAACAACGCAAAGTCATCATAAATCCTATACATATGTTAGGAGAAGAGACTTGGAGTTTGAGGTGGATGATTGGGTTTATTTGAAGGTCTCACCCATGAAGGGTGTTATGATATTTGGTAAGAAGGGGAAGCTTAGTCCCCGATATATTGGTCCTCACAGAATATCCAAGAGGATCGGCAATGTAGCCTATGAGTTGGAGCTACCGCAAAAGTTAGCAGCGGTTAATTCGGTGTTTCACATTTCTATGTTGAAGAAATGTATGGGCGATCCTTCATTTGTCATACCGACCAAAAATATTGGTATTAAGGACAACCTATCTGATAAGGAGAATCCCGTTGAGATACTTGATTATCAGGGTCGCAACTTGAGAATCAAGGAAGTAGCGTCAGTCAAGGTATTATGGAGGAATCCATTTTTTGAGGAAGCTACTTGGGAGGCTGAAGAGGACATGAAGAAGAGATACTCACATCTCTTTGAGTTCGGAGAAATTCCCAATCAAGGTACTAATCATTTTCTTGGTACTCTTTAAGTTGATGTGTTGTGTTATTTATTGCATGTTGGGTGTAGATGTTTCCACCCTTAGTTCTACTTTAGAGTGATCTCATTCGAGGACGAATGTTCCCAAGGGGAAGATATTGTAACATCCCGCCTTAGAAAGAGCTAAATTTAGAAAGCGTTAAATTGGAAATAGCTAAGTTAAATTTTTTGCAAGGTTATGCTAAATTATGAGTTTTGAGTCAATTTCAAATGACCGTAACATTTAGTATAGGATGAATTAGGTGGCGCATAAGATATCAAATTAAAGGTCTTGGGATCCTCACTCCAACGCCACCGAGTTTGCTAACTTTTGAGTTCGAATGAGGGAGATATGCCCATTTGAAATTTGTTTGTCCGGTTAAGGAAAGTTACCTGAAATTATGAGGGGTATTTTGGTCTTTTCCTTACCCCGTCAGATTAAAAAGTTTTTAGTAAATATTTTGGTGTCAAATCTGATTTGAATCAGTTCTACAATTCTAAATTTCGCTTAGGGTTTTGAGAGGAGTTCAAGAAAAGGAAAAGAGAAGAAAAGGAAGAACGATCAAGGTTTTCGTGAATCGAGGATTTGCTTCGCCAAATTAACGTATGTAAGCTTTCATAGTGTTGGGTTTGTTCACCTACACACCAATCATGATTTACATATTCGAATTTCATCCCTAAGATTGAGTATATTTGAGTTCTTGATGAATTCTTGATGAGTTTCTTGAAGTTAGAGTTTCGTTCTTTGATAATGAAGTTCTTGTTGAGTTCTTGAGGTGAGAGTTGAGAATGAGTTAAGTAAATTGATAGTTTCTTGTGTGGGTTTCGCTGAGATTGTTCTGGGTTAGAAGAATTGGAGAGTTTTTACCTTAGAATTTTAGTGGGCATGAGTTGAATCAAGTTTGGGAGAGGAAGAAAAAATCGGACAAAAATAGTTGCCCAGGCCTGCGTAGCAGACTTTCTCCCCTATGGAATTTTCTCTCTCTCTGCATCACGGAGAGAGAACGGACTCCACTGTCTCAAAAATATTATTTCACAACAAAATAAATTAAATCTTCTTTGCGTCGCTCCTTTTCTCCCCAGATAGTATTTTCAGTCGTTTCTTAATTTTCAACTATCAAAACCCCACTTATTCATTAAGAGGTCTTTCATAACACAAATCATAACTGTTGAATTCATAATTCGAATTCAATATAGAGCTAAGAGTCAAGTTTGAGAGAGTCTTCTGAGTCTATTTGAGAAGTCTTTGACAATCTTTTTAAAACTTGTTTTAAGACTTGAGTACTTGAGTATGAGGATGAGTAAAGTTGAGTTCATTTTTCAAAATTAATATATGGGAACTAAGTATTCCTAAGAGTAAATGTTTTTACATTTAAAATGAGGGGATACACCGATTTTCAAAGGAGTTCATTAGGAGTTTTGGGTACTATCTCTTTTAAGAGAAACCTTTTGAGTAATAATCTCAGAGTTGAGGATGAAGAAATGTTTTTAAACATATGAGCTAAGTTATATTTTGGGAGTAGTATTATGCACTGATAAAGACTGGTTCAGATAACTCAAAGTCCTCATAAACTATATAGTCAACATGGGTAGAAAGGGTCATACTTTTTTGATGATTCCTTATTAATTTTTAAGGATAGCTTAGTGGATCCACTTCGTGTGTAGTCCTATACCCCGGCAAAGTATAGGGCAGTTCTAGCAGCATGGGCGAGACGTTGTATCATCACATAGCTCTTAGTGATGGTTGTCGGTTAGAGAATCTCCCAAACAGAGTTATTTTGTATCTTTATCTACAAACTGAGTTATCATTGTATTTTTAAATACATTGAGTTGTTATCAACTGTTTTAAAATCTTTCTTTATAATGAATTTTACTACTGCTTTATATTGAACTGAGTTGAGTAAGTTTAAGTTGAGTTGAGTTGAGTTGAGGTAAGTATGTTTAATTATTTCCAAGTTCAAGATTTTATGTCATGTTTAGTATTCCCCTTACATGCTCGTACATTCAATGTACTGATGTCATTTGGCTTGCATCGTTTAATGATGCAGATACAGTAGATCAGGTCATCAACATGCAATTCGTTTGTACCATCTACAGTTTGAGTCAGCTTTGGTGAGCCTCCTTGCTTCCGGAGAATCCCTCATGTATTTTTGTCTTGTTGTTTCAGGTTTTTTAGGATGATCGGGGGTCTTGTCCCGATATCCCTCATAGTATTAGAGGCTTCATAGATAGATAGACAATATTAGTTCATGAGTCTTTTTCATTTCCAGTGGTTAATGTCTAAAGATTTGAGTTGCCTCTTTGGCTAGTTTATGTTTATTTTCTTAAATATTATGAGTTTACCTCTTTAGATAGTTGAGTAAAGTTTACTTGAGTTTATGTTTAATTGAGTAAGTCTTCCACTGAGAGTTGAGCCAGGCCAAGGGTTCGCTTGGGGCCACCAATGGTTCTCGAGTGTCGACCACGTCCAGGGTGTAGGCTCGGGGCGTGATAGGGGATATAAGATTGTCTAAGGGGT
>JAJOOO010006506.1:0-22971 GCA_029582685.1 Solanum piurae | reverse complement strand
ATGGTTATAATATTTATATATATAAGAAAATATTCGGATAGTTTTCTAATTAAATTGGGATTAAGATAGAGTTATTACATTTAGTCCATTTTATTATGCCTATAAATGTTCAGGAAAGTAACATTAAATGTTTTTGGTCAAAATATGTATTTTTTGGTAAGGTTCATATCTTAATTATGTAGATTTAATTACTTTTTTATTTTATTTTATTTTATTCAAAACGTCACTCAGACTGTTGTGTGAACCTTAAGTTTGACTCAAAGAAAATACTGTTTTTTTGCCTCGATGAAAAGAAAGGTCAAGTTTTACCATCTTTAATGAAAATTCTTATATCAACAATTAACATATATTTTTGCCTTTGAAATCATAACTCAAATGTATCTAAGAACAAAATTATGTTAAAATTATTTTGATAACATAACCGTTCGTCGATACTGAAATAACTAGTAACAATTATGCTTTTCAATCATCTCGATACTGAAATAACTCGTAATATTCAAATTGCCTCCCCAAAAAGACAAAAATTGTGGATAATATGGGCTTTTTATACAAGATACACCATATAACAACAACAACATACCAATGAAATTTCACAAGTTGAATGTGGGGAGGGTACAATGTGCGCAGACTTTACCATTACCTCGTAGAGATAGCGAAACTGTTTTCTAAAGATCCACGACAACAAATCCATGTTTTGATATATTCTGAAACATGTATATCTTTAATCTAAAACTACAAGATTTAAAAAGAATTTCCACTTTCTTAAACTTTATACTAATTAAGTCAAAACAGATTAATCAAATTAAAGCTAACGAAGTACTAACTTTTCAACTAAAATAATATTAGTAGTAATAAAACAGCTAATTAAAATGAAAACAAAAAAATGATTATTTTTTTTTAAAGAAAATGAGAGTGTTAATGCACAAACCTGACAAAAACATGATGATGATGATAAGAAGAAGACAGTAGTAGACTGAAACTTTAGCCATTTATACTTTGATTAATTGTGTCTATGTTATTAATTATTTAATTTAGTCATGGTTCTAATATATAGTACTATTTATATAGTGAAAAATGAATCAGATTGTGATAATATTATTGTTTTAATCCAGTAAAAAATCGAGTATTAAGATTGATTTAATGACATTTAATCCATATTTGTTATTAATCCTATAAATGTTTAGGGAGTCTACGTCAAATAATTTTGGTCAAACTATGTATTTTCTGGTCAGATTTATATTTTAGTTACTTAGATTTTACTTAAATTTGGAGATGGGAGAGTATTTATCAGACTATATTATTTCAATAAAAAATATTACATGATATATATATATATATATATATATATATATATATATATATTGAATCCCAAAACACAAAATTAGAGGTTTGTCGTAGGCACTATACTTTTATGTATCAAAAGCCCTTGAATCCATCATTACTTATAATTCGATCGAAAAAAATGACATATCTTATAATATTTTAGATAAAATTTAAAAAGAGACAAAGAACGAAGAACAGATAATCTGTCGATGCATAAAACATTCCGCGTATTTAACAATAGTACCAACAAGTACAAATATGAATATGAACAGGTGTCTTCATCATACAAGCTGAATAATATAAATTTTCTTTATATGTTCCTTGGCAAAGAGGGGTGCAATCTTCATTCACAGCACATGTTACATTGTCAAAATCCTTACTACATTCCTTACGTTGAGCCATTGTTGGGTAAAGAACTACAACAATTAAAAAAATAAATCATTATTATTAAAAAATAATAATGAAGAAATCAAATTCAAGAAAACAAATAAATTTGTAGTTTTTCTTTTTTTTTTAAATTACGCGGATAAGAAAACATATACTAATAGTTAATTAGCAAACATAGCGCTATAGTTTCCATAAATTATCACTCGTAGCATAATTTTAGTTATAATTACGTCTCCTCTCTCCCCTTTTATACATATACAAATACAAATTATACGTATACAAATATATACAATTATATGACAGCTATACAAATACAATTAGCTTCTCTCGCTCGCCTCTCTCCTCCCTCTTCCATTCTTGCTCGCTAGATATACAAATACATATGTATATATCAATTGCATATATACAATTATTTTTTGACAGATATACATATTAAATTCACCTCTCTCTCCACTTTCTGCCCTCTCTCTTCCCTCTGTCAATCTCGCTTGCCTCTCTCCTCCCTCTCCCAATCTCGCTCCCTCTCTCCTCTCTAACATGTAGCTAAGAATCATAATTAGTAAACTATAGCGGTAAATAAAAAAAATAATGTGAATAAAATAGAAAAGTTTTAATGCACAAACCAGACAGATACAGAATGATAATTAGGAGGAGGCATGATGAATAGTAGACTGAAATTTTTGCCATTTATAAATACTTTGAACAATAAATATGCTTGTATTTTTTAGAGAATATTGTAAATTGTTCTGCCATGATTTGCAATATATAAAGGAGAAAAAAATGTTATATAATCCAGTGAATTAAATGAGTCAAAGATTATGTTAATTCAGTGAATATAATAATAACTTTCATTTTTTTAAAAATTATACTTGTAAGTAATTTAGCTATTGACTGGTCAACAAACAGATTCTTTCATTTCTTTTTAGTTGTTATATTACGGTTTTTCAATATCAATTTGACTCACTTATATAAATATCCTTTTTTAGAATTATAAATCTTGTTATATTTAAATAAAATCTAAAGAGTGACATTTATCATTGTCACTTCAATAGAAACGAAGAACGAATCATTTGTCGCACAAAACATTACACGTTGTACAAAATATAATTAGCTCCTCTAGGAATTGGTTTTACCCGAAGCATCGGGGGATAACGATAAAATTATTAAAGAAATCTGTGGGTTAAATTTAGAGTCGGCAGAGTGTTTATCAGAATATACTATTTCAATAAAAAAAAACTACATTATATATATATTTTATTTTTTTTTGAATCCCGTAATACAAAATTAGAGATTGACACAATAATATAAAGAATTCAAATCATAGGCACTACACTTTTATGTATCAAAAGCCCTTCATAAAATCTTGAATCCATCATTACTTATAACTCGATCAAGAAAAATGACGAGTCTTATAATATTTTAGATGAAATCTAAAGAAATTTATCGATGCAGAAAGCATTCCGCGTATTTAACAATAGTACCAACAAACACAATGACCAATACGAGCAGGTCTCTTTATCATACAATCTGAATAATATAAATTTCTTTTATATTTTCTCAGGCAAATAAGGGTGCAATCTTCTTTCAGAGTACATTTTACCATGTGATAATCGTTACGGCATTCCTTACGTTGAGCCATCGTTGGGTCAAGAACTACAACAATTAAAAAAAAAATTAGTGAAGAAATCAAATTCAAGAAAACAAATAAATTTGTAGTTTTTTTTTTTGGGAAGTTAAGCAGATAAACAAATATGTACTAGTTAATTAGCTAATATAGCTATAGTTTTCATTAATTATCACTCGCTGCTTAATTTTAGCTATAGTTACATCACCTCTCTCCTCTCTCTCGCCTGTCTCTCACCTCTCTCCTCTTTTATACATATACATATATATTCAATTATATGACAGATATACAAATACAAATAGCATCTCTCCACTCTCTGCCCTCTCACCTCCATCTCTCAATCTCGCTAGATATACAAATACATATGTATATCAATTACACATATAAAATTATTTGATAGATATACATATTAAATTCACCTCTCTCCACTCTCTGCCCTCTCTCGATCACCTCTCTCCTCCCTCTCCCAATCTTGCTACCTCTCTCCTCCCTCTAACATGTAGCTAAGAATTATAATTAGCAAACTATAACTATAGAACGTAATTAAGTTTATTTTAGACTCTATTAGCTTGTAACGTTCATGATTGAACAAATACATAGTACTTAAGTTCAAACGAGAATCACATGAATAATAAAATAAATAGATAAACTATAAATGAAAAAATAATTATTTTAAAATAAAATAGGAGAGTTTTAATGCACAAACCAGACAGATACAGAATGATAATTAGGAGGAGACATGAATAGTAGGCTGAAATTTTTGTCATTTATAAATTCTTTGAATTTGAATAATTAATATGCTTGTATTTTTGAGAGAATATTGTAAATTGTTTTTCCATGATTTGTTTGCAATATATAAAGGAGAAAAAAATGTTATGTAATCCAGTGAATTAAATGAGTCAAAGATTATGTTAATTCAGTGAATGGAGTAATAATTTTTGGTCAACAAGCTAATTCTTTTGTTTCATTTTAGTTGTTATATTTACGTTTTTCAATAGTCAATTTGATTCATTTTCAAAATTAAACTATGTACTCTTCCTTTAGCATGTTTATATATACGGTCAAATAACTATTTTATAATGACTATCTTTTATAATTGTATTCTATTTCTATAATAGCCAAATAAAATTTAAATATCGAATGTTGTTATACATGCATGTATATAACAAATAGCTATAAAAGTGAACATAATATCTTAACAAACGAGGCTTGTTATAGTTAATTTGTTTTTTTTAATGTTTTGTTATGCATTACTTGAGTCGAGAATCTTTCAAAAATAACTTCTCTATCTTTACGAGGTAGAGATAAGATTTGCATATACTCTATCTTCAATAGTCTCCATGTGCGAGATATGTTGGTGTTGTAGTGGTGATGTTTGGAGCAACTTACCCTCGACTAATTATTCATATTATACCGATTAAAAAAAATAAACAATAAATTTATCTGACTATTTATATAAATATCTCTTTTTTAGAATGATAAATCTTGTTATATTTAGATAAAATGTAAAGAGAGACATTTATCATTGTCCCTTCAATAGAAATAACAAAACGAATAATTTATCGATGCACAAAGCATTACACATTTTAACAATAATATGAGCAAACACAAATATAATGAAGATCAGGTGGCTTCTGCAAACAAGCTGCAAAATATAATTGCTCTTTATATGATGCTAGGCAGACAGGTCCACAATCATCATTCTTCACACATGTTGCACTGTCAATTTGGGCACTGCATTCCTTGGCCATGACTTGGTGATTTTGGGCCATTTTGGGGTTGAGGACTACAATAATAAAATAAGAAAATATTAGTACTAAAATTAATCTAATTTAAGTAAGTAAATAAATTTATGTTCGCCAATTATAGTGGAGGTGGTTTGTAGTGGTGGAGGCGGTGATGGTTGATGTTGGTATGTAGTGAGTAACGATGATGATGATAGTTGTGACGATGAATGTGGTTGATGTTGTAGTGACTGGTGTGATGATGGGGTGATTGTGATGGTGGAATTAGTTGATGTTAGTAGTTGATGGTGGTGGTGGCTGACGATACTGTATATTGGTGGTAGCTGACAGTGGGGTTAGTGGTTGATAGTGATGGCGGAGGTAACAACAGTACTAGTAATGAAATGAAAGTGGATATAATTATAATTATGGAAGTGGTAAGTGTGGTAGCGACTGACAGTAGTGGTTGTCAGTGATGATTATGATGAACAGAGGTGGTTGGGGACTATGGCGGTGACTGAAAGTGATGGTGATGAGGACAAATGTAATTAATGGTGATGGCTGGTGATTGTGGACGTACAATGCTGTAAATTATTTACATAAAATACTTCTTAATTATATTATCTTAAAGAACAAGACCTCTTCGAACCAAATAAGTATATAAAATCTAAATATAAACAGATGCATTTAATGATCTAAGATCTAAATTATTCAGATCTCCATTAAGTACAAACAAATAATTTTAAAATAAAATAGGAGAGCCTTAATGCACAAACCAGACAGATACACAATGAAAAGGAGGACACATGAATAATAGACTGAAATTTTTGCCATTTATAAATACTTGAATTAATTATTCTTGTACTAATTTTGAGAGAATATTGCCTTGCCATGATTTGCAATATATAAAGGAGTAAAAAAATGTTACATAATTCAGTGGATATAATGATATTTTTCCTCTTTTTAAAAATGATATTAGTAGTAATTTGGCTATTGTCTGGTCAACAAACTATTAAATAAAAAAATAAAAGATAAAGTGATAGAATTTAATGAAAAGAGTCTAAAATTATATAATGAGAAGAACTATTAACTCTTATTAATTGACTGAAAATTTATTAAAGAATTCCATAAAATGTGCTGGATTGGTACTCTATTAAACTTGGCAGCGTTGATCATTGATGCTAACAAACAAGATTTATAAATATAATATAAATCATATATTCTTTTGTTTAAAAAAAATCAGCCCTTAATAACCGTTCATCAAACTGATTAAATTAAAAATAACCGACAGATCTATATATAATTCATGTATAATATGTGTATAATGAGTAAATAATTTTTATAACGATACTCTTTGTAAAACAAGGTACTTTTCTATGATAGTCGTATGCAAATATCTATATATTATTGAAAGATAGCATTGTTATACACATTCCACCTTATTGATATTGTATAGATACAAGTTTGTCTTTTATTGCTTTATAATGTGTTACTTGTACCAAGAATCTTTCGGAAACAACTTCGCTATCTCTACGAGGCAGAGGTAGGGTCTATTTGTACTCTACCCTCCTCAGTCTCCACTTGTGGGAATACACATGAGTATGGTGGTGATGCTCTGACTAAGTTATACACACCTCGACTAATTCCACAGGATATTTATACTAAAAGATATACACATTAACTGAATTTATTGAACAAATTGAAGAGAATAGTAATTTTACTAATGCACAAATTCATCAAATAAAATACATGAGAGTTTCCAGAGAAGGAATTACAAGCTGCTGAAATATCCTCAGCTTCACCATCACAGTAAAATGGACCATAGATTTCGGAATGGAAGAGCGTTAAAGTTCCACGTTGGTTGAGGGTTCGAGTTACAGTCTCTTTTGTATAATCATGAACAATTCTCACCTCATGAGCGGCTCAAGGTCCATTTTCATAACATGATAGAAGATACAAGCACACATACTTCAATGGACAATATAGTAGAATGGGACTCCTATATTTAGCTTCAAATGTTGTTTTATTTCTATGGAATGAGTGTTACTAAATTTCATTCCTCTGGAGGATTTACATCACTGTTCAGTGTATATTGAAAGTGCTTTTAGCAAGGAATACATGAGCAGACAACACTGCGACGAAAAGAATTACACCAAACAATGGAATCTACAGGGGTTTAAATACAGATATACATCACTGTACATTTCCTTTAACATGTTCAACCAAGGTTGAAAAGACGGTAAAGGAACTTATCTGATTATTCAGGCAAGAAAGGCAGTCGAGCAACACCAGTGCCTCCGTTCTTACCAATCCATGAGTCGGAACCTGTGCTGTTCTGACTTGAACTGGATCTCAAGGTCTTTACAGAAGTCTTCCTGTATAGTTTCTGTGGAAGGATTTGCAGTCTCGGGTTTGATTCAGTACCTGAGTTTTCTGCAGCCAGCTGATAACTCTCAACCAGCTTGAGTTGTTGGGCAACTATCTCAGAGCGCCTTGGGAGAAGTTCAACAGCCTCACCACCAGGTATGACGATGTACTCAATTGCAAGGCGGACCTCCTATCACGAGACAGAAATGTAAATTCCATCAATTGAGTTTCTAATGTGAGGAGCCAACTTCTTTGGTTATCATCATTATGCATATTTTGATCAAGTAAAATTTTTGTTATGATGATCATCCACCAATTATTTTACTATTACCCTCTTATAGAAGTCAGAGATAAATAAAATATAAACGGGATAATATCTCCCTTAGAAATGCTACTGATTTAATATCAAACATATATCCTGGGAATTAAAGAGGCAAACCTCTAAGGCATCGATCTCCTCCAATGTAGGTCTCCTTTTCGGTGCATCATCTTGAATTTCAATATCGGATGAATCTTTCAATGGTTGTTTTGAGTGAATAGAATCCATTCCAAGAATCATACGGATAGCCTTCACCATCTGTGCCATGGTATTTGACTGCATAATAAGCAAAGAAATGGTAATTTCAAAACTGCAGCTCATCTCGAGTAAGAAAAAAGAATAATCTTGAGCGTTTTTCCCTAGCCAAAGAGATAAAAATGGAGGTCTCTTGATTCACAACAATCTAGAAGGTCAGGTGATTGACCTGAAACAAACAAATATGTAAGTAAAGGGCATTTAAAAATACCTTTACAACAAAGACAGGCACTTGATGAAATTTGGCAACGCTACGAATCCAAGGATTCTGCTTCATTTCAGCACTAGATGCTAGAATAGCATCTGCAATACCAATATCATCTGTTACTTCAATTTCTTCCTCTAGCCCCATAACAGTTGCAACTTGCAATAGATCAGCTTCTTGAATCTACAATAAGCCAGAAATAGATTAGGCTTGAATCTACACATCAATGTCAAGTACGCCCAGTATGAGGAGGTTTTGTGCATCCATGAGCCCCAATAATGCATCATATTTTCATGAAGATTCATATCCTTTGCATAATAAACACATCTTTGAATTTCATTTCATTAACAGATAATATCTATCCAAGTTATCAAAACACATACTACAAAGAAATTTCTCCAGTATCCCCTTGCAAAGTATGTGCTGGAGGCAGAAAAGCAAATGGAAATATGGCAGTGTATGTAGCTCTCCAAATGATAATAGCCTAAACGGAATCACATACTTACCTTATAAGTATAAACATACACAGGAGAGGTCCTTTTGCTGGCATATCCACTGGTGCCCGATTTCTTGGAATTGGGATGATCATCGTCTTCCTCATCTGACTCAAATTTTATCTTTTTGTCTTCATTACTGGATTGCATGCTATAACTTACATACTCTACTTTATCTTTCTTTTTTACATACTCCCTATCAGACTCTACTTTAACTTTCTTTTTTACATACTCCATATCAAACTCCACTTTATCTTTCTTTTTTACATACTCCATATCAGACTCCACTTTAGGTTTCTTTTTTACATATTCCCTATCAGACTCCATTTTATCTTTCTTTTCCACTTTATCAATTAGCTCAAAGTCATTAACATCGTCCTCTTGAGTGAACAGAGAAGACTCGATCAAATTTTCGGCTTCACTCTCCAATCCCCGTATCTCAAACAAAGGAGATTTTCCTGCATCCACAAAAAGATCAAATATAGAACCTAATATCAGCTGCTGAACATAGTCCACAGATTTCGCAATGTAAGAAAGTTCTGAAAGGGTAGGAAAGCAAACTCTAATGTACCTGCTAATAAAGCATCTACTGTTAAATCTAGTCTATGGTGAACACGACATTGAGTTCTTGATATCATCTCAACAGCACATGTGAAGGTTGGAGGACCTTTCCTCTCGAGAATTGTTTTCTGTACTTTCCTTTTCCTTGCTTCCTCATCACCAAGAGTAACACTCTGATTCAAAGTGAAAAAAACATAATATATTAGGACTAGATGAAAAATGTTCTGTGAATATCTGACTAAACATTGTTCTGAGAAACGTTAAAGAAAGTTGAAACTTAACATACTGTTCACATGTATTACAAATTATCATGACATATAATCAGAATGAAGAGGGACAGGGTTCAACACCTCTATGCCACCAACAAGCATCTGTAAGGATGGATTTTTTACTATACTCTCAATAGTACTTCCATGAGCAGTTCCAACAAGCTGTACTCCTCTCTGAGCAATTGTACTAGCAGCCAATGCTTCAAGCTCTGTACCTATTTCATCTATGATGATGGTTTGGGGCATATGGTTTTCAACTGCTTCGATCATTACCTGCTCGAAGTAAGAGAGACCGAGTGAGAAATTAGATTGTGGTTCAGAGGTTATAAGAAATGCAGGAAACCAAAATCAAATTTTAGTGCACTGCTCACATTATGCTGCAGGTTAACATTTGGGACTTGCATCCTTCTTGCACAACCAATACCTGAATGAGGAACATCTCCATCGCCTCCAATCTCATTAGATGTATCAACAATAACGACTCGTTTCTTCTGGTCATCTGCCAGCATTCTGGCTATTTCTCTGCAGAGAAAGAGCTTCACATTCATTGATAGAACCAGCCATTCTTCATTAAGATAATCAATAACAACAACATATCCAATGTAATCCCAGAAGTGGGGTCTGAAAAGGGTAGTGTGTACCCTACCTTGGGAGATAGAGAGGTTGTTTCTAATAGATCATCGGCTCAAGTAAAAGCAGTTCGGAAAAAAAAAAACAATGAGAGAGAAGAAACCAAGACACAATGCTAAAGAAAGCATGAAAAAACATACTTAAAGAAAAGGAACAATCACTACAGCAAAATAATACGATAGTCAAAGTGCAAGAAACACTGAATAGTAACAAAAATGGAATAATAAGAAACTTCCACAGTAATACTACAACTACAAATATGAAGGAAACTCATGGGAGAAAAACTGGGTAGTAACAAGTAGCACTAAATAATGACAAGCAATCACTTTTGGAAGGTTAATACAAAGCAAACAGTAACTTAATACCTGATTAAGGTAGTTTTACCAACCCCCGGAGGACCTATCACCAATATGGAGCCACCTCCTTCAACCAAGTCACGTATGATCTCAGCACTTCCAGATACAGCTCGACCAACCCGGCAGGTAAGGCCAATAATTTGCATTTTACGGTTTCTAATTGCACTAATACGATGTAGGGAACTGTCAATACCAGAACGGTTGTCATCTGAGAAATCCCCCACCTAAATAATGAAGCAAAGCTATCAACTTTAAGCAACAAATTTCATAACCATACATTCATACGATTTAGAAGTACTTCTATCTTATTTTATTACCATAAGTCGCATTCAGATCATTGAATTTTGACTCCCACTCATCAAATAAAATAAAATAAAGGTAAAGCACAATCTTTAGTTTTAATTTTTGAACTTCTATTCTACAAAGGTGATCTTACAATCAGATCCACAATTTTCTATCCTGCTACATGACAATACTGCTAACTATTATACTACTACATGAAAAGTCAATCCTACAATTTTCAGTAAAATTGGACACATCACACTTGCAATACTTGCTACGTTTCGATATGTTTGTCTAGTTTTGATTTTGTCACAGTTTAAAAAAGTAAAGTACGACTTTTCAATCATGTGATCTTAAACTAAAGATACTAGGAATATACTAAAATGATATTTAATCTTGTGGTCTTAATCATATCGAGTTGCCAACAAAGGAAAGATGCATTCTTTTTAAAACAAACAAATTGAAACGAAGGTAGTAATATTTATTTACTCATACAACCTTTGAAATGGCATGGAGAAGATCCTCAAGCATTACAGCCTGCTCCGAAATGATCCAATCACCGGAAGGAAATCGCGCGAGGGGCTTTCTACCTAAATCCATAACCACCTCAATCAACTTCCTAATCTCCTGATGCATAAATAGTTCATTCCTCATCCTCAGTGGCACTAACTCCAAGAACAAGTCCAAATCCGACACAACCTCATCCCCGGAACTTGAAGTGGAAGGCGAATTAGGAGAAAACAACGACAACCCATTTCCGGCACCGGAACGTTCCCTCGGCCTCCTGATTCCCGGTGACTGAATCGACGCTGAAGCCGCCGGAAATCTACCCCGCCCACCACGTGTTCGACGAAATGCCGCTGAGAACGTGGAAGAAGGAAATTGAGACTGGTTTAAATAACAAAAAGTGGAATTGGGTATCTGTTTAGCTGAATACCAAGAACTTTGAAGATCAATCAAGATAAAAGTGGAATACAAAGCACTCATTCTGTATCTCTTCACCTCAGCTCACAAAAAAACCCACTTTCTATACACTTGTTTTTCTTCTTTTTTAAACTGTACAAGATGTTGTGTTAATGGTTTTTGCTGAAATGTGAAGAGAAATAGATGATGAGGAGAAGAAAGAGAAGAAGATTCGAAAGGATCTCCTACAATGGAGGGCAAGTAGGGTCCATTAGGAAGAAGAAAACCATTACAATGACCATGGAGAAGGAACCACGTGGGTGGCTTTGTTTTCGGACCACACAAAATTGAGACACTTCTCACTAGCTTGCCAAAAAAAAAAATTGTTCAAAAGTTTGAATGGTCTCGAATCCGAGAATGCGACTCCAAATACTCAAATTCAAAACTTCTAATTAAAAATAAAGAAGTATGAATTACTATATCATAAGCATTTATCCTTGTTGAATGTTGGTCCTATTTTGTGTGTTAGTCTTTAGCTTAGCATATTTCAATTTATTTGTATGTTTTTGACAAGAGGAAGTTGCTCGAATGATAAGAGGGAGTTGTTTAAAAGTTTGAATGGTCTCGAACTCGAGAATGCGACTTCATACCCAGAGAGACTCAAATTCTAAGCCTTTAATTAAAGATGAAGGAGTAATAATTACTTCATCATAATCATTGTTAGTCCTATTTTGTGTGTTAGTCTTTAGCTTCGAATGACAAGAGGGAGTTGTTCAAAAGTTTAAACGGTCTCGAATTCGAAAACGTGACTCCATATCCAGAGAGACTCAAACTTAGAATCTCTTATTAAGAATGAAAGAGTACTTACCACTCAACTACAATTTTTGTTGGTCCTATTTTGTGTGTTAGCTTTTAGAATAGTGCATTTCAATTTGTTTGTCCGAATTTTATTCTAAAATTTAAGAAAATAAGAAATACTTTTGAATTTTATGGTTTTGAATTAAAAATATATATAATAAATCAAATTGTTTTTAAATTTTATGGTTTGAAACATATCACATGGAATGTTAGAATTAAAGAGTTGTCAAAAAATGAAGAAAATAACTTTTTTTTGCATGGGATATAAATTTATATTTTTACGTTAAAATATAACACAAATAATATCTCACATGATGCCTCTCTTTAAAAAGTTTATATTCGGTTGAACGAAAATTTGATTGCTAACAAAAGGTTAAATATGAGCCAATTTGAAAGGCAATTTCGTCAAGTTTGAGTGTTCTCATTTGGCATGTGAATAAGGCGTGCACGATTATCAAATGAAAGGAGAAAAAACGGATTATTCTTTGACAAACAAAAATGGGAAGATATCTATGGGGGAAGATTATGACGTTGGAAATTATTTTTCTACGTAAATTTAACATTATTTAAATAGTTCATTTTTATAAAAATAGGCTAAATAAATAAATTTAGGAGTCGTTTGATAGCTAGATAAAATTATGAAGATACTAGTAATATATGAATTAGTTATGAAGAAAATTATATAGGGAAAATTACGCGGAAAAGCAAACATATACTAGTTAATTAGCTAATATAGCTATAGTTTGAATTAATTACGGCTCACAACTTAAGTTTAGCTTTAATTACGTCTTTTGTCCTCTTTTATACATATACAAATATAAATTATACACATATATATACAATTATATGACATATATACAAATACAATTTACCTCTCTCCTTTCTCTGACCTTTCTCGCTCGCCTCTCTCCTCTTTCTCCCAATCTCGCTCGCATCTCTCTTCCCTCTCCCAATCTCTCTGGTCAGATATACAAAACATGTGTAGATCAGTTATATATATACAATTATCTGACAGATAAACAGATACAATTCGCCTCTCTCCACTCTCTGATTTCTCTCACTCGCCTCTCCCAATCTCGCACATCTATCCCCTCCCTCTCCCAATCTTGCTCACCAGATATACAAATACATGTGCATACCAGTTACATATATACAATTATTTGATAGATATATATATATATATACAATTCAACAGATATACATATGCAATTCGCCTCTCTCCGGTCTCTGCCCTCTCTAACTCGCCTCTCTCCTCCTTCTCTCAATCTCGCTCACCACTCTCCTCCCTATAACATGTAGCTACGAATCGTAATTAGCAAACTATAGCTATGGAGCGTAATTAAGCTATTTTTGAGTGGCTATATGTGAAAGTTCCCGTTATATATTAGTTTATGAACGAATTAGTCATTCATGTATTACTTATTTGTATTCGTTATTTCATCTTATATTCTGCATAAAACTGTACATAGATTCTTTCACACGTATTAGTTATACACTTTTCTAAATTGCAAATCAAATATCGTATAAATTTTATACATGCATAGTCTTAATCAACTATCAAACATGATGTTATTCATACAGAATGTAATACATATATAATATTTCTCCAATTAGCTATCAAACCACCCTAACCCCTTAATGGATATTACTTGGGTCTGTTATCTATTTAATTTGGGATAACGATCTGAAAAATACCCCAACTTTGGTCGGATTTGTTGTTGCGATACTAAACTTTCATAGGTCGACCTATTACCTCCCTAGACTATTTAATAGTGTATTTTAAAGGTATATATGTGCCCACGTGGACACATTACTATTTATAAATTTGCATTATTTTTTATGTCCACGTGGGCAAATATATATGTGTAAAATACGGTATTACATAGTCTAGGGAGGTAATAGGTCCTCATGAAAGTTTAGTATCACAACAGCAAATCCAACCAAAGTTGAGGTGTTTTTCAGACTATTATCCCATTTAATTTTATGTTGAGCACAAATTACTTCATGTATTCATATAGGGTGATGAATTATTTGGGTGATTGGCATAAATAAGTTGATTTTGTGACACTACTTAAATTTTGACATTGTTAAAATATGTTTTGCAAATTATTTTATGAGTCGAACTCGAAGTTTGCCACAAGTTATAATAAATGTGCATACTAGTCTTGCCATATTTGTTGTGTGATTGTTATGACTTTAATGAGAATTGTGTCGTAACTTTAAAATAAATTATTCATTTGGCCTAACAAATCACCATAAGTTTTAGTGGATAAATAAGACTCATATTATCAAAAGTAACAAATTCTTAAAACTGTTTTACTTTAGTAATTTTGATATAATTTTTCACAAATCTTAACATCGTCGTCAAAACTTGCATCTTTGTATAGATATTACTACAGGATTTTGCTCCGAAATTAGTCAAAATGACTAGAGCATAAATAATATTGTAAGAAGTGATTGCCCCGCAAAAATATCTGTAAAATTGGCTTATATAAAGCTCATTATTTTAAAAAAAATGTTTTGACTTTATAATAAAATTGGATTGCCTTCAATTTGATTTTGAAATCTAAATGGGTTCATAGGTGGGTTCTATAGACTTGATAAATGGGCCTCCAACTTTTCCAATCCATTTTTGGGCCACTTTTCCTTTTACTCCAGCCCAAATTTTTTCTTTTGGAATTTCTTTCTTTTTCCATCTCCTTTGATCCTTCGGAGAAAACTTACAAAAATCTTAAAATCAGAAGTAAACAGTATTTTACCATCCGAGCAACCATTTTCTCTATCTCACTAAGATTTCTTGAGTCATTCACTTTTTCTACACAATACGTTTCTATGTGCCACATTTTAAAAATAATAATATATGTTTATAAGTGGTTCAGTTTGAGATTATGCTCCAAAGCAGGCTTAAGGGATGGATGTTACAGAATATTTTTGAAGTCGCAAAATACTTTTAAGTAGTATGCTATGGACATGTCTTATATTATACATCTTTTTTATAAAAATGGCTTAATATATAATTAAAATATTCTATTTAAATATTTGAACTAAAGCTCTTATTTCAATCAAGTATCTTCAACTCATAATAAAACATTTTAATTAAGACACTTTCTATTATATTTTTTTTAGCAAGTTGCATGTGTTCTGATCAGTCTATACATAAAATATGTCATTTCTTTTATTACATGTATTCCATTTAACAACTCATAAAATTCTATATATTTTCTACTTGAAATTGACGCATGTAACATATTTTATTTAATTAATCTAATTATCTAACGGATAAATAAAAACAATAATTAATTAAAATAAAAAATATCTAACAAAAATTTCGTAATATATAATTACATTAATATTTATAATTTATTTTATATTATAAATTTTTTAAAACTTTGTAACTCCTAAATTTTGTGTTGAAGCAATAATATCGTACAAAACAAGACGGTCAATTTTTGTAAGAGAAACTTATTAAGTGGACAAAATTGTGAACGTGTCGAACGAATAGAAGCTTGCCGTTTCAAACTCCCACTACGTGTCTTATAACAACGTGAATAATTTTGCATGCAACATTTAAGACTCCACATTCCCAAATTACCCCTCCACACCCATTTCTTCACCCGATAAATTGGAGTTCAACTATTTTAGATTCGCGCCGCACAGTATTCATTCGGAGTGAAGCACTCTCTGTCATGTATTTTTTTCATATCTAATGTTTGAATCTGACATGTCTGATTAAGGGAGGAGCAGTCTCATCCGCTGCACCATATCCGTTGGTGGTCACAAATTCTTTCATGTTACCTCCGTTTCAACTTATTCACTATAATTTTTTAAACTTGAGATATTATTTTCAATAGACTCTCGACTCAAGTGAATATCAAATTATTCTTTTTATTAAATCTAACTTTATTTATTGTTCAAATTATTTTTAATATAGTCAAATGACCAAAATGGTAATTCTACCACCTTGTCACATGAAACCATTTACCTATTTCTTCTTCACTAAAGCTCCAAAGCAAAAACTTCAACCATTAGCAAAAGCACAAAAAAAAAATGGCAAAAGGAGGTGGTCTAACCTACGCATTAGGCGTTACAATTCTAACATGCGCATTTTCTCTACTTCCCTTTCACCATACATCAGTTGCAGTAGCAATTCCAGAAGAATTCAAAATCCGGCAAGTCACCGACGATCAAAATCCAACAACCACCGCTCACGGCGGAAGCAACCACCACCTCCTCGGTACTCCCGCCGAGCACCGATTCAAGTCATTCATACAGGAATACAATAAAGAGTACAGTACTCGCGAGGAGTACATACACCGCCTCGGAGTTTTCGTTAAAAATCTCCTGAGGGCGGCGGAGCACCAGGCTTTGGATCCTACGGCTGTTCATGGAGTCACGCAGTTTTCCGATCTGACGTCGGAGGAATTTGAGAGGATGTATATGGGTGTTAAAGGTAGTGATCGGACCTCCTTGTTGGGAGAGGTTGGGTCTCACGCGCCGCCGATGGAAGTGAAGGATTTACCGAAGAGTTTTGATTGGAGAGAGAAAGGTGCGGTTACTGACGTGAAGATGCAGGTGAGAATTGTACAGTATTCCGTTATCATATTATTTGTTGTTGTTATTGTTGTTGCTGCAATTGTTCTCTTGTTCATTATTTCAGCAGCATGACTTCTTCGCTATTAAATTTGGTTAACTTGAGAACTAGCTCGGGATTTTACAGTTGAAACTCCGAGCTAGTTCCAAGTAAGACTGAGTACACACTATCCTCCAGACTCTCACTTGTGAGATTACATTCACTCGGTATGTTGGTGTTGTCAAACAAAAACAAGTTGTTTGAGCAAAAGTTGCCGAATTCGGGCTTCTACTGATGTGATAGTTGTTTAGTTTCATTTTTAGCGGGCTATTAGTTTAGGCGACATTTGATAGCGGGTTTGGAGGTAAGTTATGCATGTATTAAATCCTGCATAACTAATACTCCCTCGATTGGGCTTCGTTCCGGGTAGTGTTTAGTCATAAGTCTGTCTCTCTTGGAGGTAAGTTATGCAGGTATTAAATCCTGCATAACTAATACTCCCTCCCTCTCATTTTATGCTGAGTTTAAGAAAGAAAATAAGACTTTTAAAACTTGTGGTTTAAAATGAACGAGAGAAATTTGTGTGACTATAAATGAGCAAAATGAATAATTTAAAGTTAATTTGTTACTTAATATAGAAATGTATCATTTTTTTTGGACTGACTAAAAAGTAAAGTAAGTCATATAAATTGGGATTGGGACTGACTGGTTAGAGGTAAATTATTCATATAAAAAATATTAATACGGTGTGTGGGTTGTAATATACTTATATAAACAATAAGTAGATTTTCTTAAAATTCATCCATACATTATTAATATCTCTCTCTGTATAAATCAAAATAATTACTACTATGACCTACTACATGAAAATATTACCACTATATATGAGTACTAGTTAAGGGGGTTTTGTTAAAAAATAATTCAGAAAAATTAAGGATATACTTCATTAAGCAACTCCAATAAATTAACAGCCTATTTGACACGCACTATTTCTAAATGATTATGAAGAGTGTAGTTTAGATGGGCGATATTTGTAGTATTTCATTATTTGAACAAATGACTTGAAGCTTGTGCTTTGAGCAATTCTATTTTGGTACACAGTTACCAAACACATTTGTTCAGCGTAGTAACGATTTACAAACATTGCTGTGGTTTTTATAATGATATATATACGTTCATACCATTTGGATGATCAATGCAGGGGTCTTGCGGGTCATGCTGGGCGTTTAGTACAACTGGATCTATTGAAGGAGCCAACTTCATTGCCACCGGCAATCTTCTAAATCTTAGTGAACAACAACTTGTAGATTGTGATAACACGGTTAGCTCTTCTCGGATTTTTTGTTTAACAAATGTGCTCTGCTTTGTGCCTTTGTTTAGTACTCAATATATGCATGACTGATCGCCTCTCTTTTTTTCCCTTCCGAAGTGTGATAAAAAGGACAAAAAGGCTTGTGATTCCGGGTGCAGGGGAGGCCTAATGACAAATGCATACAAGTACTTAATCGAAGCAGGAGGAATAGAAGAGGAAGATTCATATCCATATACTGGTAAACGTGGCGAATGCAAGTTTAGCCCAGACAAAATCGCGGTAAAAGTCTCCAATTTCACCAATATTCCCATCGACGAACAACAAATCGCTGCTTATTTAGTCAATCACGGACCTCTCGCAGGTAAGCATCAAGCCATTACTCAATATGATATGTGCATGAAGATCTCCTTTAGTCTAAAAGGTGCTTGAAACTTTGTTTTGTGTAGTCGGGTTGAACGCTGTGTTTATGCAAACGTACATAGGAGGTGTCTCCTGCCCGTTAATATGTGGAAAGAGGTGGGTTAACCATGGCGTATTGCTAGTCGGTTATGGCTCAAAGGGGTTCTCGATTCTGCGTTTGAGCAATCAGCCATACTGGGTAATAAAGAACTCGTGGGGGAAGCGATGGGGCGAAAATGGGTACTATAAGCTTTGTAGAGGACATGGGATGTGTGGAATGAACACAATGGTTTCTGCTGTTATGACCCAAACCTCTTAAGAAGATAAATTAAGTAAGCTTAGTCTATAGTCTCTCTACTCCTAAACTCTTTCAAGTTAAAATAAATTTGTATTAAAGTTCTTAAAACTTTAGGTACATGTATTATGATGCCCTTTTTTTCTCTTAGACTTGAAAGTTAGCTTGGCCCAATACAACTATGGATGCTATTTTGTGTTTTTTATTGTTTAATGTTGTGAAAATGTCTTTGTAATCTGTTTGATTTATTGCTCATGTTACTTCTTGACCTATTTTAGTAGTATTTTGGTGAAGGTTAGAGGATTTATCAAAAACACTATTTTTTTTAATTATGATTCCAAATTGCAGATTAGTTTTAGCCTTTTAGGTTCTCATTAGATGGGCTGAGGCCCATTAACAATTTTGAGAGGATGTGTACTCCTGAACTAGTTGGGCCATTGATGAGAACTATGGGCTGAAATATATTGAAAAAGAAAGGTAAAATTATACGTATAAGTAATCATATACTAGTTAATTAGCTAATATAGTTATAGTTTGAATTAATTACGATTTACGTCTTACAGTTGCATTTACGTGTGTCTCTCTCCTCTCTCCCTTATCCCCTTTCTCCTCGCTTATACAATATAAATACAAAGTATACAAATATAAATTATACATATGCATATATAATTATCTGATACATATACAAATGAAATCGCCTCTCCATTCTCTCGCTCGTCTCTCCATTCTCTCGCTCGTCTCTTTCCTCCCTCTTTCAATTTTGCTCGCCAGATATACAAATATATATATACAATTATCTGACAGATATACATATACAACTGTATATCGACAGATATACATCCACAACTCGCTCTCTCCACTCTTTGCCCTCACTCGCTTGCCTCTCTCCTTCTTCTCACAATCTCACTCAACTCTCTCCTCCTTCCGCCCTCTAACATGTAACATTAAAATTATTTTAGTGGTTATTTGTGAAAGTTTCCCAAAAAGAAAACTTAACTCATAGCTTTTTATCTTTTCACCCGAGTCTGATATGGTACCTAGGGGTGTTCACGGGTTGGTTTAGGTCGGTTATTGGTCAAAATCAAAATTAAATCAACTTAATCGGTTTTAAAATTATCAAAATCAAACCAAACCAAATATAATATACATTTATCGGTTTGGTTGTTTTCGGTTTGGTTATTCAGTTATTAATCATACATAAAAATAAAAGAAACAATTCATTCAAAACGTGAAAAAAGTGAACAATCCATTCAAACGAAAAAATAGTTAGAATGACTGGCATTACAGAACTTTCGATCATTGAATTTACTGAATAAAACTTCAAAATTCACTATTTTGGCATAGAAGAAAGAGACAATGACATTTTTAGTCCCACAAAGAATTTCCATAGTCACTCATATACATGAAACCAATAAGAAAAATGTTCTCACCTTGGACATTTTTTCTTTCATAAGTAAATTATAAATAAATTTTGATGAAACATATATAAAATATTTAAAATTGTTTATGAATATAATATATTATGTATGCATGATAATAAAATTTATGTATAAAACTTGTTGGTTTGGTTCGGTTATTTTTTCGAACAAAATCATAACCAAATCATATACTATCGGTTCTTAACAATCTAAAACCAAAACTCAAATTAAATCGGTTTATTTAATCGGTTTGAAACTTCAAAATTCACTATTTTGGCATATTTTGGTATAGAAGAAAGAGACAATGACATTTTCAGTCCCACAAAGAATTTTCATAGACACTCATATACATGAAACCAATAAAAAAAATGTTCTCACCTTGGACATTTTTTCTTTCATAAGTAAATTAAAAATTTAAATTTTGATGAAACATATATAAAATCTTTAAAATTGTTTATGAATATAATATATTATGTATGCATAATAATAAAATTTATGTATATAACCTGTTGGTTCGGTTTAGTTATTTTTTCGAACAAAATCATAACCAAACCAAATACTATCGGTTCTTAACAATCTAAAATCAAATCAAACCAAAACCCAAATTAAATCGGTTTGGTTTGATTTTTCGGTTTGGATCGGTTTTTATCCAAATCATGAACACCTCTAATGGTACCTATTGGAGTTTGATTATTTCAAATTTGTGTTGCGTATGGCTCTATTTGGAAAATCCTCTTTATCAAGGAAACAACTTATGCTTTTACCGGGAAAAAAAACTTTTTCTTTCTTCTAAAATTTGGCCAAATACATATTTTTTAATTTTATTTTTTTTAACGGAAAAGGGCCAAAAATACCCATGTACTATTCGAAAAGGTTTAAAAATACCCATCATCCACCTATTGGGCTAAAAATACCCCTCAGTCAACTTTTTTGGTCCACTATTACCCTTTAAACTAACAATCTTATATTTTTTAATTATTATTATTATTAATTATTACGTGGCGTCTTTCTATTGGATAAAGTTTAATTCCAACCCATCAAACTTTCTCCTACCCCACCCGACCCATATTGACATCCCTTGACCCAAACCCAAATACAAGATCCATTTAAAAATAAAAAAAATTGAATCATCTCTTCTCCCTCTAAACCTAATATCCTATTTTTCTTCTTCCCCTTTTATTATTAAACAATTTCAAGATCAATTTCACCCAATTTATTTTATCCTTAAAACACATAATCTATTTTATCCTCATTATGATAACCCCATTTACACGTTTCATTTGATTTTGCTGCTTTACAAGTAGTTGTATAAATGTGTATGTATGTTGGTGTGTTTTAAAATCTTCAATTATAGCTTCGTTGTACTATTACTGTCCATTTATGTAAAGATTGGTACTATGTTGATTAATTTAATTTCTAATATGGAATAATAGGGTCTTAATTTAAGGCGAAATTCCCGCAAAAAATGCGATGTAATTAGCCTTTCAAGAAAACAACTTATGATTATAGTGCTTATGTGCCTTATAATTACAATAACTTATGGTTATTTTGGGTGAAATTGATCTTGAAATTGCTTAATAAGAAAAGGGGAAGAAGAAAAATAGGATATTCGGTTTAGGGGGAGAAGAGATGATTCAATTTTTTTTATTTTTAATGGATCTTGTATTTGGGTTTGGGTCAAGGTATGTCAATATGGGTCGGGTGGGGTAGGAGAAAGTTTGGTGGGTTGGAATTAAACTTTATCCAATAGAAAGATGCCACGTAATAATTATTAATAATAATAATTAAAAAATATAAGGTTGTTAGTTTAAAGGGTAATAGTGGACCAAAAAGGTTGACTGAGGGGTATTTTTAGCCCAATAGGTGGATGAGAGATATTTTTAAACCTTTTCGAATAGTACAGGAATATTTTTGGTCCTTTTCCGTATTTTAAAATATGCACTTTTGACTTTAGAAAAACTTAGGATTGTTTATTGATGTGTGATTCCATGAGGTTCTAGAAAATGTACCAAAAATAAATAAGCTACTAGAAGAAGATTTGGTCAATTAACTAACAACTAGAAATGATAACTAGAAAAAGAGTTGGTCAACTATCTAATTCATTCTATCTAATTCATTTTCGGCTTTGAATCTAAATTAATCGAGTTTTAATGAAAATGCTTTAATATCAAATAGAAAAGAAAAAAATAGAGATTATTTCTCATAAAATGCCACACAATAAATTTACTACTATATATAGTATCAACTTTCAACAACAAACCATTAACTATTGTTTGTTGAAACTCTTTTTATTATTAATTAATTGACTAACTAAGTAAAGCTAATTGACAACTTTTGCCAAACTATGTAATAAAGTGGAGACACCTCTATATTTCAAAGTTGTCCATTTTATATTTTTGGTAAGAAATTTTAATATTTTT
>JAJOOO010006505.1:0-17135 GCA_029582685.1 Solanum piurae | reverse complement strand
CCGATGTTGGGGCCCCCAATATCAAAATTGCCCACGCACCAGATGCTAAGTATTGGGCGTGAGGTGGGGTGTTAAAGAATGACAAAAGTCTCACATCGTTGGTTAATGAGATGGATGGACTCCTTATAAGGTTTGGACAATCCTCCTCCCTTTGAGCTAGCTTTTGGGGTGTGAGTTAGGCCTAAGATCTAATTTAACAAGTACCTCAAAGAGTTTTTCTCAAGGAAATTAGCAATCAAAACTTATTTGGACCACATGAAGTTTAACAAATCGTAGTTCAACAACTTAATTTGGTAGTGCAATCAGTTTTTTTAAAATAAAATAAAATTGGTTGTAAGGCAAGTAAAACTTTTAAATTCTTAAATATTTGTTTTTCAACGTCTTATATTTAGAAATTACTACATTATTTGTATGTGGTGTGGAATGATTTTGGACATAATTGTTCTAGAGGACTTGTTCTTGGGTGCCTATGAATTAGATCGGACTTTGTTCTTGGGGGCCTATGAATTAGATCTAATGTGATTGACTTGTACTTGGTGTTACATGCGTTATTTCCCTACAGGAAAAGTGTGAATTACATGGGGATTTTTCTAGGGATTAGTATGAAAATCCGCGGGAAACTTGTTTTTCTGGAAACAGGGGCGGATCCACGTGGTCTTTAGGGGGTTCACCCAAACCCCCTCAGCAAAAAATTACACTATATATATAAAATAAATTTTCTGTATTTCTGTAGATATATATATTTTGAACCCCCTCAATAACAAAGAGAAGTTGATGGCGCAGTGGTAAGTCCCCCTGAAATTAAGATGTGCGTCTGGGGTTCGAATCCCAGTGAAAGCGTTTTATTCTTTTCTTTTTCAGTTTCAGTTTTTTTTTTGTTTTTTTTTTAATTTTCAGTTCTGTTTTTCATTTTTTTAGTGTTTTTTTTACTTTAAAAAACGTGCTAAAAGTGGGTTTTAAACCCAAAAAAATTCAAGGTTCCCATTTCTAAAGGCTTATTTACACGTTTATATTTTTATTTTTCGAACCCCCTGAACGAAAATCTTGGGTCCACCACTGCCTACAAATTTTCATACTAATCCCAGAAAAATCCCCATGTAATTCACCCTTTTCTTGTAGTGTTTGTTGTAGGGGTGTACAAAACCGAACCGAAAACCGAACCAAACCGCAAACCGAGTCAAACCGGAAAGAAAACCCGACTAGTGGTTTGGTTTGGTATTGGAAAAAAAAATCCGACTATATTTGGGTTGATTTTTTGGTTTAAACTAAAAAAACCCAACCCAAGACCAAACCAACCCGACATTATATATGTAATTTTAAAATTTTATTTTATACATAAAAATATTTACTTTGATATAATTTTAAAATATTTCTTATACTATTTCATAGTTTTTATCTTTTAATATATTATTTCAAGTTTAAAACATAGAATTTGAAATAGTCCAATAAAGATTATAGTTCATAGATGTTGATTATTATAATAAAACTTAAATCAAAATCAAATTAATACTAATGCAAAAAGAAAATCAATTCAACACTAAGAATGACAATAATATTGAATATTTGTTCTTTAGTTTTACATTGGTTTAGACAATTAAAATACATAATCTAATTTTAATTTTCCTTAAATATTTAGTAATGTAACTAATACTTATTAAACTTATTTTAGCATGATTTAGTTTTTTAAATTATGATCATTTTCATTATGACTTTGTAATATTTATTTTATATGATGATTTCATTATTATTTTTTATTGAATATTTTAGTGTTATCGGTACTCATCTCATATTTTGTGTTGTTTTTTTAAGAAACACCTTAGATAATTGTAATTTGGTTGGACTAAATAAATATTTGTAGCACAAGTTAATTATATGTTTGTATGCAAACTTTATCGAAAAAATCTGAGGTTTATTAGTTTGGTTTGATTTATAAATTTAAATATTCGACACAATGATTTGGTTTGGTATTTGAAAAACACGAGCCAATCCGAGGTTGAAAAATCAAAAAAAATCCGAATTTTATTAGTTTGGTTTGGTTTATAAATTTAATTTTTTTACACAAATGGTTGGTTTGATATTTGAAAACCCAAACCAACCCGGTCATGTACACCTCTAATTTGTTGGTCATGTACAACATTTAGTAAAACTTCATTAGATTAACATTCGGTAAATTAATAATCTTTTTAAGATAATATTTTCATTAGTTCTCCAATTTGGGCCAATAAAAATAATCACTCATTTCAATAAAATAATAAGATAATATATTTTATTATAACTGAAAACCCAGACACACACCTAAACTTAACTAGGGTCCTATTACCCTCTAACACATTTTTTCGTATTTTTGTGCACTTTTTGTGCTGTCGTGGCACCTTCAATCACCCAAATTGGTTGTATTTGTACACACTCGCCTGCCACATGTGAAAATACTATTTTGTTTACTTATTTTTTATTTTTTAAAAAATAAAATTTATTTTTTAAAAAATATTCTTATTTTCTTTATCTTGTATTTAAATTAAGTTAATACACTTTATTTTTTACCTTCTATCGAAACTTTTTTTTACCTTTATTCATTATTTTTTTCTCTTTTATTTTTCTATTGATTTCATTTCTTTGTCTTTCGTTTTGATTTAATTTCAAATTTAATTCCAAATATCTTGTATTTAAATTAAGTTAATTTTTAACCAATATCCAAATGAGTGAAGAAAATCAAATGAAACATAAAAAAATTAAAACGTTAGAATTACATTAAGGACACTTTTTTAAAAAAAATTAAAAAGAAAATACACATAATTTTTTAAAAATAATTAAAAGTTCAAAGATAATAAATTAATTAAAAATGATTTAAAGTGAGAAAGTAATAAAAATAAATATTTTACAAAGAAAAAAATAAAAATAATTAACATATATAAGTTTTAATATCAATAAATATGTGTACAAACTAATTATAAAGTTACCAATAAAAAAATGACATGTGTCCAATTCGTGAATCATCACTTACCTTCAAGAGATTGTGCACACTCTCTATGCCATGTCAGCGTTTGGGGGTATTTATTTCATTTATATTAGTTTAGGGGGGTGAGAGGACTCTAGTTAAATTTATGTGTGCATCTGATATTTCGGTTATAGTGTAGGAGGGTACTTATGACTTATCTCCTATATAAATATAGGTTCCATTAATATTATAAATTAGTAAGTCTTTAAAAGTACAAATATATCTAAGATAATTTTGTGAAATATGATTCTATTGTGTTTTATTTTTGTTAAAATTTAAATATAGTTGAAAGTCATCTCTAACTTTTTTTATTGCATCAAAAAGTTCAGATGTTATCGTTTTTAACTGCACCATAAAATTATAAAGAGCTCTAGATCCATGTCTTATTACACATATGACTATAAAAATTAGGAGGAGGCGAAGAGCAATATATATAAACTTCATACCCATGTCTTATTACACAACACAAAGGTTAACATAGTTGACAACATATCACTTATATGAGAAAGACACAACAAACATTAAAAAAAAAAGTACACAACCAACAAGGATTGTTTTTTTTTACCATACTTTCAAACAACAACAAAGCAAAGTTTATTTATGTAAAGCTCACATGCATATATATGATCCCATTCTAAGTTGCTCGGACTATTAAAAAATGTTGCCATATTTGTATCAGATCCTTCAAAAATTTACTATTTTTAAAGGATTCGATACGCACCTAATGACATTTTTGAACAGTCTGAGCAACATAGATCCTATCAATTCATCAATTGGCATGGTGATCGTCAATAGCTTTTGTCATACCAACAACGAAGTTCAACAAATTTATAAGTTCAGGGACATTCTCATTTGGCCTTTCATACTCCAATGTCCAGCTAACCAAATCGATTTCGTCTTTTGTTTCGATATGAAGAGTTGCTTTAAAACTATCATATTTATCTGTTACATCTCCTTCAAATTCTCTGAGTGTGAGCACCTTTTTTACATGATCTATAGTTTCAAGTATTTGTTTGGAGATCTTCTTTTCCCCATCTGCTTACAGAAAAAAAAAGAATTGGAAATGAGAAAAATAGAGTTGACATGTTAAAAGACCATCAAACGAGCTTTATCTCAATCATAATTGCTAAAATAGTTGAAAAAACTCTCGCATAAAATTTCAGTAAAAAGACAAGTTAAAGGCATTCTCTTATCCGTTGAACTTAGATGAGGAGCGGGATGACATTTTTAGTCAATATGAAAAGTGTGAATGAGTTAGGAGCGAAGAGTGTTCGAGAAAGTTTAATTGGCCGAAATTAATTATAGATTCATAAATTTATCGATATCAAGTTTATAAAAAGAACCAAATTGTTCAAGTGGGCTGGAATGATAAATATATGTAAGCGCACTGCACTTTTATAGACTGCACCCGCTACTCCGTTTTGATAATGATTTCTTATTTATTTTTTGTGATCGATATGAAAGTAAAAAAAATATTATTTTAAAAACATCTGTATATATATCTAAAACAAAATTATGAGGATGGAATAAGGGCAAGGGTGGGGTGGGGCTTATTAGGATATTTTTAAATATTTAACTTACCAAGGGTATAGTTCCAACAAATTTTGGATCCAACAGTTCCAATGTCACCTTCAAGAAGTTCAAAACCTTGTACATGCAAAGGGGACATAGTAGAGACATGGTGTGGTTTATTTGTAAAAATATCATGAAACACATCTTTATTAGCCTTCATTTCTACCTTGCCACACAACACTGACTTTAGACCCATTTTACTAAAGATTTGGAAAGGAAAAGATATAGTGACACTATAAGAAAATTGTAGTAGACAAGTGTTGATATCCTTTACAATGATTATTCAACAATATATATAGACTAGAAGGGGGGAGGGAGGGGCTTTTTTAAATCAAAGATGGCATAACATCTTAATCTTGTCCCTTACGACTTGTATAACTACATTTCTCAAGAAAAGTGACATAAATTTCATTTTTCATGCACTTGTATCAATACTTATAAAATATATACACTATGCAATTATGTTTCAACCACTTATATACCTACTTACTATTCTAAAAAGAAATGTTTATAATGCAAAATCTAAGCTCATGCATGAGCTAATTATTTAGACTTAAACTCTAGTTGAGTGAATCTAGTAGCAAAAAACAATATGTCTCAAGGTGTATATGACTTAAACTTTGGTATAAAATTATTAGTTAGTAAAATAAAATATAATTATTTCAAACTATAGAAGAATAAGTAAATATAATAGAAATATTAATTTTATTAGATAGTTTCTCCAAAATTTATTTGGATTAATAAGATAAAGTCATTTATCTAATTAAGTAACTTATGAATTGTTATATCTGTTATATATAAAAGGTATTTTTAGATTAAAAACCGTAAAAAAACATCTTTAATTTAAAAAAAAAAAAAAAAAAAAATGTGAACTATTTATATGATAGATTCAGTATAACATATTCGGAGCTATCAACTTCAGTATCCAAAGCAAGTAGAGAACTAGATTTGTCTGATTATCAAACAGATACAATAATAACTTTAATATATTTCTTTGGGTTATAAAAGTCAAAGCAAGGCAAGTTATGTTATTTTTTTGTCCAACAATACTCTTTCATGATTAATTTGACATAGAAATTAACCAATAGTAAATGATATAGATAATTTTATCAAATCACATCCTTATTAATAAGTAATCTAAATATTGAAAAATGAATAGTATTTAATTAGTAAAAGTAAAATAGATACACATGTTAAATTATTTATTGATTATATAAACTGAACAAGAATTGTTGAATATCCAAAATAATACAGTTGACAAATAAAGATAGTCGAAAAGAATATTTATTCATATATTTGATGAAGCAATTATAAATCTTTTGTCTACTCATTGGTGTTTCCACAATATGATATATGTACAACGGAGAAGCGTTCCTTAATAAGGTTTTTCTTGTATTTATGATTTGAATTTGATTTAAATTTTTTTTTTAAATGTGGAAAAACTATATATTAATTCTGCTTTAACATTTGGTAGTTTTCAAATTTAGTTTATGAAAACATGATTTAGTCCTAGATTAGAAGGAGTTAAAATTTCAGATGGTCACTCAATTAATCTTTCTTTTCATAAGAAATCACGAAAGTTTCATATATAACCTCAAAATCATTCAACCATGAATTTTTCTTACTGAAAGTCACTCAACTAATAGTTCTTTTCATGGGAAAATGCATAAGTACCCACCCCCCCCGCCTATGCCCAAAATCCCTGAGACACACCTAACCTTTATTAAGGTCCTATTACCCCCCGAACTTATTTTATATATAATTTTCTACCCCTTTTGGCCTACGTGGCACTATCTTGTGGGCCCAACGCGTGTTGACAATTTTTTCAAGGATAGTGCCACGTAGGCCGAAAAGGGATAGAAAATTATATATAAAATAAGTTTGGAGGGAGGGAGGGTAATAGGACCTTAGTAAAGGTTATGTGTGTCACAGAGATTTTGGACATAGGTTGGGGGGTACTTATGCATTTTCTCTTCTTTTCATCAGAAAGTCACTCAACTTTCTTTTACAACCTCAAAATCAGTCAACTATGAATATTTATTTCGAAAGTCAATCAATTTAAATATTTTTTTCATTAAATTTTGTTGAAATACAATTTTTATCTTCAACTATTTTATTTTTTTTAAAATTTAATAAGACTCCCATTTAATTATTTTATTAAATTTTGTTGAAACACCGTTTTGTTAAAACTATTTTTAAAAATAAATAAGAAGATATGTGTCACGTCCCAAAAATGGACATGATGGCACTCATCTTAACCCACCAAGACAAGTCGGCCTAAAACTCAACCATTACAATAAAATGCGGAAATTTTTATAATAAACTCAAAAATACCCCCAAAATCTAGTTGTCACGTGTACAAGCCTCTAAAGTATTACAATTGAATCAAAAGAAAAATACAAGTCTCATATGACATTGTTTCTAGAGTAGAACAAGATCATAAACATGAGTAAGAAGGTCTGCTGAGTTGACAAACAACTACCTCACAAATCTCCAAGAAGCCTCGGAAAAGAAGAGAATATATCACAAAGGTCCGGGCTAGTAACCTACAAAAAAATATAGTAGCAAGGGGTGAGTACCAAACCACGCGCTACTCAGCAAGTAAACCTCTAAACACAAGCTAAAGGGATAGAATACGGGTACTCCTTACACCCCAACCGAACCTCCACAACTACAACCTGCATAAAATCAGCTAGCCCAACCTAACAGTTCATAATTCACATAGCACACAGCTCAACAACAACACTCTAACAATTACATATCCTCAACAACAAGCTCAATATTCACCAATCAAAGTTCCACAGAAAGGCACTCACAAGATCAGCAAAACACAATATCAAGTTCACTAATGATAAATATGTGTAATGCAATGGATTGCAATGTCAAGTATAGTGATGCATGTCTGACCTAGTGATACACACCCGCTGTCTCTCAGTCCGGGACCCATGGGGGACATATCTGTCCATGCATCCATCGCGGCGCGCGATACGTCCCTCGAAATATAGTATCCGTCGCGGCGCACGACATGTCCCTCAAAATATAGTATCCATCGCGGCACGCGATACGTCCCTCGAAATGGTACATCCTCTTTAATTTCTTATTCTTCCTCAATTCACATAACACTTGTCACAACTATGTCTCAGAACAATGCAAATGACATGTTCACACAAATAATGAGGAGATGACCATTTTCATAACATTGCACAATTCACAACAACACAATCATGCTACAACATCAACAATGATTCAACAAACCTTTCAAACCATTCTCAACACATCACAAACAATTAATCACATTGCCTTTTATTACCCCTTATTCATCATTAGAATTAATCAATGTGGACAAGTCAACCCATCACCAAGTTTCATTACCCCCAAACACATATTACAAGGAAATACACGAATTCCATACACTTAACAAGGGTTTAGAAATCCACTTGCCTCAATTAATCAACAATTTACTCCGAAACTTGAGTCTTCCCTTTTCGTTGAGCTTCTAAATTAGTGCAATCTATTCAAGTACATAATCACAATAAGATTTCGAAACCAACAACACCCATATTATTATGTGTCTAGCTTAGACCCAAATCAAAAATCACGTTCTTAAGTTTCAAGCTTAGGATTAAGCCTTTATTCCTCCAAATATTATAAAATTTAGTGATATTCATATAATTTAATACCCTTAAATGAAATTCGCTTAATACCTAAGTCATCGTTACGTTGTAATGTTCCACTGTTTCTTGTCCCCTAAATTTTCAAAGTCACCAAGAACTATGCAGCAGCATTATGACTTCAATTCCTTATAACTATTATACTAATATAATAATAATAAATGTTGATTGCCTCCGCTAAACTCCAAAACCAATTAACATACTACAATTCGGTCAACTATATATAGGTGCAATTGATGTTGGCATATGAAAGAGCACTTAATGCAGCTATATGCAAATTTGCAAGTATAACTTGAAATTGACTTACAGGAGAGGAGAGGAACAATTCACCCTTTCCGTATTCACGCCGCGTCCGCACAGCTGAGTTCTGCCTTCTCTTTCTTTTCTTTTCTAAATTATGACCCAATATTTCTCAACCCTATAATTATTTTCCTATATGGGTCAAGTTGTATTAAACTAATTATAAACTTAACTCATTAAGCATTAACTAAAATTAGTTATTTAATAATTAACCATCAATTAGTTCAGTCTAGTTAAATGAATATTCAAAATTTCCAAAAATAACCTTCCGGGTCATTACATTATGCATAAATTATTATATTAGATTTTGTTGAAATACTATTTTGTTTTAAATTATTTTTTAAATAATAAATATACATTATTTTATTAAATTTTGTTGAAATAAATACTTTAATTTAAACTATTTATTTAAAGAAACAATAACTATTGTGATTCTAATATAAAAATAATAAGGTTTACACAGTAAGATTTTTTAAAATAGAAAATGATTAATTATCTTACATCTAAACCCTAACATTTCGGAAATGGGTTAAAACTACCCTTAAACTATCTGTAATAGCTTAAATATACCCTTAAACTATATTTCGGCTCAAAAATACCCGTCCCGTCAAACTATTGGGCCACACCTACCCTTCTAGTTAACGGAAGTATCCACGTGTGTGTTAAATGCCACATGGACGTCACATGGATGCCACATGTGCATGCCAAACAGACCTCACCTCCACATAGACGACTATGGAAAATAGTCAAAACTACCCTTAAACTATTCAAAATAGCTTAAATATACCCTTAAACTATATTTCGGCTCAAAAATGCCCTTTCCGTCTAACTATTGGACCACACTTGCCCTTCTGTTTAACAAAAACAACCATGTGTGTGCTAAAATGCCACATGGAGTACTCCACATGTGCACGCCAAAAACACACCCCACCTCCACATAGACGACTTAAAGCCCTAATTTCACTCTTTCCCCCCTAATTTCATCCTTTCCTTATTTGGGTATATCTATATGAATATACAATATACATTGACTCAATTCAGTTCCATTTTATTTCGAACCTAATATGTTGTACTTTGAAGATCACAACTTAAACAAAATTCAAATTAATTATGCTATCTAATCCTTAAATCATCTCTTATATTGATGTTTCTTTAACTTTCCATAAAATCTAAAGGCATAATACATAATTATGACATTTAACTTGGCTTCAAATTATAACTTTGACCTTTAACTTTGATAGTGTACAAAGAGACACTTTAACTATCCAAAATTTAAACAAAAAAACACTCAAATATTTCAGACAAAATGCGTGATATACAAATGCCCTGACGTGGATAAGTGAACCACTCAATTGCTGCCAACTAACTAAAATAAATACACCTAGATTTTAAAAATAATAAAAATAAATTATAATATAGAATAAGGTTTAAGTGAAAACAAATTCATTTTTGGGAGAAAAATTTACTACGCTCTTCTCCTCTTTCTTCTAAAAAAAAACCCTAATCTAAATTTCTAAAATTCATGCCCCTTATATTCAAATCAAAGAAAATATTGTTCAAGATATGTGCAGAAATTTCATATACTTGAACGATTACCTATTCTTCTTCCTTAATTTAGTCAAGGTATCAAGGTTCAACACTTTACAAATAAGAATTGCATACTGTTGGTGAGATGTTCAAGCCAATATGGGAATCACTAGAGGAAACTAATGTTTTTATTGCAAAATTATTTCAATGCAACCCATAGATATAGGAAGACATGAAAACCAAATAAACGTTTTCTTCTTTCCTTTAGTTTGAAGTGTCTTTGTGCTTTAAGTTGTCCAATACTTAATGAGAAAAAAGGATGCTTTGTGTATTATGATTGTCATAGTGAGTAGCAAATTACAATTACGAATTTTCGGAGGCTAAAAGATAAACATATAGTGCTGAAAATTGTTAAGTAAAATGGTACACTTAAACTGTTTGATAAAATGTCTAAATGAACTTTTCCAAGATTTTTGTCAAGTTTGAATAGCAATCTGATAGCTAATCAAAATGTAAGGAGTCCTTTAAATGTGGATCGGAATGGTTGATTGAGAGTTTCAAAATTAGATTGAGTTTGATTTTTACAAGTGTATACTCACTCCATCTTGCTTGCACTCGATATAGGGGGGGAAAAAAAACTTCATTATCACTTTTTTTTCATAATAACAAACAAATAATTAAATGTCACTTGTAGTTTGTGCAGTTTACAATGAACAACAAATAATGCAAATAAAAAAGAGGGGAAATAAAAGGATTAAAAAATTAGAAAGAGAATAAAGTGATATTTAATTAAAAAAATTAAAACATATATATATATATATATAAAAGGATTGATTAAGGATTTAATAGTCTTTTCAATGTTTTTTTACTGTTGGGGCCCTTGAATTTACCTCTGACGCGCCTAATTAGGGTGTATTTCACGCATTTTGTCAGGTAGGATTCAAGTGTTTTTTTGTTTAAGTTTTGGATAGTTAAAGTGTCTACTTGTGCAGTGACAAAGTTAAAGGTCAAAGTTATAATTTGAAGTCAAGTTAAGGGTCCAATTTATGTATTATGCCAAATCTAAAATTTCCTTAACAATCATTTAGAGCATCTTCTGGATTAGGGACCACAAAAGCTCAAAACTTGAACAAAAATAGGGTAATTGATAAAAAAAATTAAATTAAGAAATCTATAAAGACTTACTAGGTCTTCATTGATGTAGTAGCAATCCAAGGTGTCATCCCATCCGTTCGTCAAGTTTTCCTCATTAGCGAAATCGCCGACGTTGATGTGGTGGAGCTCGGTCACCACCACCAGGGAAGCCCCCGTAGTCGTCTTCCTGTGCCTAGAGTTCCGGTGATAAGTATATTAGGTGTCTTACGACAGCTGCTATTTTGCGACATGGCCGTGAATTGAATCAACAAGAAAGTTTCGCTAAGATTTGTTTAAAAAAATTAATTTATTAAGAGAAATTAAAATAATTAATTAGTGTTAATTGATTAATTAAAATGAGTGTGTTTATATTATACCTCATATCGTTTCTTTTATTGTATTTGAAATGGTTATCAAATTGCAATTTCTCTACTTCATTCAGTTATGTATACAAGTTTCTGCAAATGTTTTTCTTTTGTTGATTCAATATATATTTTTCAGGATGAAATGAGAGGAAAAAGAGTGCAATTAGAGCTTTAAGTCGTCTATGTAGAGGTGAGGTATGTTTGACGTGCACATGTGGAGTCCATGTGGCATTTTAGCACGCACATGAATGTTTTTGTTAAATAAAAGAGCAAATGTGGTCCAATAGTTAGACAGGAAGGGCATTTTTGAGCCGAAATATAGTTTAAGGGTATATTTGAACTATTTTGAAAAGTTTAAGGGTAATTTTGACCCTTTTCCGTAGTCGTATATGTGGAGGTGGGGTCTGTTTGGCGTGCACATGTGGTATCCATGTGGCGTCCATCTGGCATTTAACACACGCATAGATACTTCCGTTAACTAGAAGGGTAGGTGTGGCCCAATAGTTTGACTAGAATGGTATTTTTGAGCCGAAATATAATTTAAGGGTATATTTAAGCTATTTCAGATAGTTTAAGGGTAGTTTTGATCCTTTTCCGTTAACATTTTAATAACAATCAAATATCTTTGTCTCTCATCAATTTCCCCTAATTTACAAGCCAACAGTAATTCACGTTGGGCATAATTGAAAATTGATATCCAAATATCTTGAGGCTTATGTTGAAGAATTGGAGAAACTTGCTATATCCCTTCTAGGTTGTCTGGCAAAAACTTTAAAAGTTGATAGAGGTAATGCTAAAAATGTATAAGAAGGGGATGCAATCAGTGAGGATGAACTATTATCCACCATACCCTAAACATGAGTTGGTAACTGGGTTGGGGACTCACTCAGATGGGAGTGCAATCACCATATATAGTTCATCAAGTTGATGGAGTTGATGGATTGCAAGTCAAACAGGATGGTGTTTGGATCCCAGTGGAGTTCCTTCCTAATGCATTTGTTGTGAACATTGGATCACATTATTTTTCTTTTCCCCCCCTACTTATACGATATAGAAACGTGAAGCCAGGACGATCAATGGCAAACTCGTAATTATTTCTATTACACAAGGGTAAATGATAAATGTTAAGTTGGCTTCTGGATTATTCTTCACCCTTCAAGTTTTTTCACAAAGTTTCCATCAACAAAATTGGGAAGCAGAGTACCTCAAAATTTCAGCAAACAAACCAATAGCTAAGAAAATCTCATCAATGGAGGCTCAAATACCAGCTTCTGGTACTTATTAAATTGTCACCAAGTCAGATCCCAAGCTTCAACAATGGTGGATTTCAAAGCTTTACACAGTTTTTGATTCAATAAGTAAATTTCAAATTCTGACTTCAAAAGACCTCACCAAATCAATTTTCAGCTCTCAGAGGCTGCACATTAGAGTCTCGAAATGCATATCGACAAGAAGCTTCTCAGTTTCATTTTCAGAGGCTCCACATTAGAGTCTCGAAATGCCTACAGACACAAAGCTTCTCAGTTAAGTTTCTACTGATATACGAAACACTTATTTAGCTACGCATATATTAGTGTTTATATTAGATGCACTTAGTGTTCTTTTAAAAACCAAATAATAGTATAAGTGTACTAACACGAGGCTAATTAGTTTGTTCATGATGATATTTGACAAAGTGATGCTTCCATAATTGAGATGCAAATGTCTAACTCTATAAATGCATGTAACATAGTATAATCCGTATGGAATAGCATGTTATCTCTTGTATTCATGTTAGTCAATTATACAGAAACAGAAAATAGATGAAATAGACATAATTTTTTTTAATCCGAGTCCACAGAAACCACTGTGTTTCCTTAAGAAATTTAATCCCCTCACTGTACCCGAGGTTGCAGATTAATTCCTCCCAAGATAAAATGGATTAAATTGTTAGAAGTAGCAGTACCTCAAACTTCAATAACTTCAGCGAACGCAAGAACAACAACAAGAGCACACACAGACTCAGTCGATCGATAATTTTGTTTATGTAAGAAAATATATGCAGAGAGGAAAAAAATTTCAGTGTATGAAAAATAGAAAAATACCTCTTATTTATAGCCATTTATAGCAAGGAACGCGTCTGTTCAGACCTATTTTTTCCAGAACATTGTGTCTTTTGGGAAAAATAATAACTTTTCTGAAGGATTACCGTTACACGTGAATTTCAAATAAATTCCGTTGCGCCAAATTAATGTTTTTATTTAACTAACATTCTGAATTAATTTATAAGAGAAAGGAAATGAATTAACAAGATTGATTAAATAAATTTTGTCCAAAAATATTATCAATCAATCACATCATTTGCCAAATCCAAATCCAAATCCGAAGCCGAGGTCGAGACCGAGCGAGCGACGACGACGGCGCGAGGGGGCACCTTCTTCTTAGCCCTTTAAGAACTAAATGAAGTGTTTCCTAATACAAGGACATCAGTTTCCTTTATTCTACCATTATGGTAAAAATGACTTTTCATTTGCACTTTGCAATGACTTTTCATTTTCCCTCCAAAATTGGTTCCCCCACTTTTCATTTTCTTTTCCCATTCACACCTTGGTAAAACCCAACAATCCCCCACATGAATGGGGAATGGCTATTGTTAAAACATATGCATGAAAAACTTGTTGTCTCGTAAGTAAGGGTTAATTGCATCTGGATACGTAGGTTTCCCTTTAAACTTTCCGTAGTGAACATATATCGGATATACTCGATCAATCGGTAAATTTGATATCTTTGAACCGTCGAGCTTTGGTGTATACGTAGACAACATAAGTCACACAATCAACCCTTGAACTGTTTTTGGTTCTCATTGTTTTGTTCGTTTCAGCCATGAGCACATCTCGATTAATAAGTGCTTAGAGAACTGGCCTTACCGGATTTTCCTTGAAGTGGTTTACACTTCACACTTACATAGGTGGTTTCTAACTGTGTTATCCCATAGATACACTATTTGATATACCCTGTATCAAACTTAGAAACCATTAAAAAGTCCTTATACCTTTATCCTGGTTACTAAACATTGTCTCATCATGAGAATGGACCATAAACTAAGTTTTGACAATGTTGAACCGTCATCTATGACTTTGTTTGATCTCCTTGAACCTAGATCTTTAGATCTCCAGTCTTCTAGGTAGAGTTACCGCCACGATGACTTGATCTCGGCCATAGTCCCATTCCCGTCGATGATCTCTCAACTCCCTCTCTAGTTAGGCCTTTTGTAAGTGGATCCGACACATTATCCTTTGACTTTACATAGTCAATTGTGATAATTCCACTAGAGAGTAGTTGTCTAACAGAGTTATGTCTTCGTTGTATGTGACGTGACTTCCCGTTATACATAACACTTCCAGCCCTTTCTATTACATCTTGACTATCACAGTGTATGCATATAGGGACCATTGGTTTGGGCCAAAATGGAATATCTTCTAAGAAATTTTGGAGCCATTCAGCTTCTTCACCTGCCTTGTCTAAGCCGATGAATTCAGACTCCATTGTAGAGCGAGCTATACATGTTTGGTTGGATGATTTCTAAGATATTGCTCATCCACCAATAGTGAAAACATATCCACTCATGGATTTCGTTTCAGTTGACCCAGTAATCCAATTTGCATCACTGTATCCTTCTAGACGTGCTGGATATTTGTTGTAATGCAAAGCATAGTTTTGAGTGTCTTCTAAGTACCCCAAAACTCTCTTCATTGCCAACCAATGATTTTGATTGGGATTACTTGTGTATCGACTCAGTTTACTTATAGCGCAGGCTATGTATGGTCGTGTACAATTCATGACATACATCAAACTTTCCAATACTCTGGCATAATCCAATTGAGATTCACCTTTATTCTTAGCAAGATTAAGGTTCACATCAATTGGGGTCTTTGCCCTTTTAAAATTCAAATACTTGAACTTTTCAAGTACCTTTTGGATATAATGAGATTGAGACAATGCTAGACCATTAGGAGTTTTATGAATCTTAATTCCCAATATCAAATCGGCAACTCCTAGGTCTTTCATATCAAACTTACTAGCGAGCATACGCTTAGTAGCTTTTACATTGGCAATGTCCTTGCTCATTATCAGCATGTCATCCATAAATAGGCATACAATGACTTCCTGATTCGGAGTGTCTTTAATGTAAACACATTTATCACATTCATTGATCCAAATCCATTTGACAACATAGTTTGATCAAACTTTGCATGCCATTGTTTTGGTGCTTGCTTTAGTCCATAAAGTGACTTAACAAGTTTGCATACTTTCTTTTCTTTACCGGGAACTACGAAGCCCTCAGGTTGTTCCATGTAAATCTCTTCCTCCATCTCTCCATTTAAGAAGATGGTTTTCACATCCATTTGATGGATTTCAAGACCGTATATTGCAGTTAGGGCAATTACCATTCGAATTGATGTAATCCTAGTCAATGGCGAGTATGTGTCAAAATAATCAAGACCTTCTTTCTGTCTAAAGCCTTTGACAACAAGTCTTGCTTTATATTTGTTAATAGTTCCATCATCTTTCATCTTCTTTTTGAAGATCCATTTTGAACCCAAGGGTTTGTTCCCTGGAGGAAGATCAACCAATTCCCAGGTATGATTGCTTAGGATTGATTCAATCTCACTATTGACAACCTCTTTCCAAGAGGTTGAGTCGCTAGACAACATAGCTTCCTTGAATGTTTGAGGCTCACTTTCAAGAAGGAATGTTACAAAATCAGATCCAAATGAAGTAGCTGTCATTTGACGTTTACTACGCCTTAGACTCTCTTCATTAGGTTCATTCTCTTTTGGTTCTTCTCGAGGTTGTTTATACCCCCCCACTAGATGACTCAGGTCTAGTTTTATATGGATAGATATGTTCAAAGAATTCAGCATTATCTGATTCCATTACCGTATTATCATGAATATCTGGATGTTCGGACTTATGAACCAAAAATCGACATGCCTTACTATTTGTGGCATATCTAATGAATACACAATCCACAGTCTTAGGCCCTATTTTCACCCTCTTAGGTATAGGAACCTGAACTTTGGCTAGACACCCCCACACTTTGAAATATTTCAAGTTGGGTTTTGTACCTTTCCATTTCTCATATGGAATAGCATGTGTCTTCGTGTGAGGCACTCTATTGAGTATTCGATTTGCTGTAAGGATAGCTTCCCCCCACAAGTTTTGTGGTAAACCTGAACTTATAAGTAAGGCATTCGTCATTTCCTTTAAAGTTTGGTTTTTCCTTTCTGCAATTCCATTAGATTGGGGAGAGTAGGGAGCAGTAGTTTGATGGATTATTCCATTTTCTAAACATATTTCTGCAAATGGAGATTCATATTCTCCACCTCTATCACTTCTGATCATTTTGATCTTTCTATCCAACTGATTTTTAACTTCAGTTTTATATTGCCTAAATGCATCTATTGCTTAATCCTTACCATTTAGCAAATAGACATAACAATATTTAGTGCAATCATCAATAAAAGTTATGAAATACTTTTTCACACCACGTGTTGGTGTTGACTTCATGTCACAAATGTCAGTGTGAAT
>JAJOOO010006504.1:0-13290 GCA_029582685.1 Solanum piurae | reverse complement strand
AATCTTATTGCTTACGAACAACAGTCTTCTGATTTATGTCTTAAATATTTCAGTGATTTTGCAGTTTTCATGGATTATCTTATTGACTCGGACAAAGATGTGAGTTTGCTTCGTATGAATGGAATCATTGTGAACAAGATAGGAGAGGACAAAGAAGTGGCTAGCGTCTTTAACAAAATGGGGAAAGGGGTCGCCGTTTCAGACGACTTCTATTATGAAGAAGAATGCAGAAAAGCAGTTAAACATTGTGAACAATCATGGAATAGAATGAAGGCAAATTTGAGGCACAATTACTTCAATACTCCTTGGGCAGGAATTTCAACTGTGGCAGCTATCATACTCCTCTTACTCACAACTACACACAGACTGTTAAAAGTTGAAATACAATTTTACCCCTACACTAAATAAAAATATTATGAAATAGCTAATCAATTAAATATTAAATAGTAATTCTGTCATATTATTATTGTATTACACTAAATTGTGGAAAGGTGTTACGTCAAAAATTCAAAGAAAAAATATTCATAAAGAATTGTTAGACATTTTTATCCTTTTAAAAAATAAAGTAGTTACATTTTTTCAAAAAAAAAATTGTATTTATTTTTATTTTTCTCCTTCAGTTTACTTAAAATAATCTCTCTCTCTCTCTCTCTCTCTCTCTCTCTATATATATATATATATATATATATATATATATAAAGAATCATTAATTTAATTTATTTTTAATCATATTCATATATATTATTATTATATATTTATTTTATTTTATATTTATTAAAAATGGATCAATCTAAGTGAAAAGTTGAATTATGAAAATACCCCTTACATATTGATTTATTTTCTTAAAATCATTCTAAAAAAATATTTTTCCATTTAAAATCAACTTCATAACTACACCTCTTCATTTTCCTAACTTATCATCTTTTAAAAGTATTCAATGAGCATTAAATTATTTAATAATGGAATTAAGTAAGATATGTGAATGAGAATGACTCGTTTTGATTATGCCTATGTACCAATCTCATAGTCCTCATCCCCACTACCCTCACATCCTTAACCCCATGTCAACCTTAAGTGTGCTTGCTTAGATTTTAATATTATTTTTAAAATATTATATTCAACTTATTTATCAAACATTAAAAATAAATAAGAAACTCGCATATTTTTTCAGAAAAAATTGCAAATCTTCCATCATACTGAACACACCCTAAAAGTGTTGTTCTTCAATTATACTTGATATCAAATTTTAGAATAAATAGTGGCTTCAACACACACTCAAAGTGTTATTCTATGATATGTTTTCTTAAATGTAATATCTATTTACACTTTACTCTATGATACTAAAACTTTATTTATTCTATGATACTTTTCTCAAAATGCACGCTATTTCATGTTAGTAATATAGGCAGGTTTGCAATTAATCTATATATAGTATACCCATATACAATTTAATATTCACCATCTCTCATATTCCTTCACCCGTTCATAGAAGTTAAGCAGAGCAAAAGAATTTAAGAAGAAACTCAAGTACACTCCAACTAGTCCGTTTTGAATCAGGTAATTTTTAAATGTCTTATACAACATTCCATCCAATACATTATAACAAATAAATATTTTTGCTAGAATAATATAATTGTCACTATATTATATTTAACGATAATTATATAATATAGGTACTTTTAATAACCAACATTCTCGATAAATATCGTTAAGTAAATAGTAATTGTCTCAATTGTACCTAAAGTTCCATCTCCTAAACCTAATAATATGCTACTTATATTGATTACATTGGTATTTTATTAATTTGAGTAGTAAGTTGTAAGATATTAGATATCTTTCCTTTAATAAATGGTTTAAATTTCTCTTATTGGATGTGTTTTAGAAGACCCAGTTCTTGAGCCCCTTCGTTTCAATTTGTTTATCTTTGTTTAACTCCATATTTTTACATCACCGTATGTAAAAAAGTGGGATAGAACTTTATTATTGACGTCTTTCATGTTTTCTTGATTCATCACTTTTTTAATTTGTAAAAGCGTCTAGAGAGTTTTTATCAAATTAAAATTCTACAAAAGTATACTTAATATCGTGTTCTAACTTCTACTTGTGACCCTTACATAACAACACAACATATCCAGTGTAGTCCTACAAAGTGGGGTCTGAGAGGCAGAGTGTACTCAGACCTTGCCTCTACCTAAGAGTTGAGATAAAGAGGCTATTTTCGATAGTATAGTAAAACATTACTACAATAAAATAATATTATAATTGAACTACACGAAATCATAGATAGCAACAAAAATTGAAGAATAATTAAGAAACTACAAGATTGTACAGTCCTGTGACTACGAGTAAGGGTAACAAAAAAAATGCAGTCCTACTTACTAGTATGGTCGCACTCTTACCGACTAGTAATATTTTATCCTAATTTGTGTCCTACACATCTTCCTATCATAACGTTTTAACAAAAAAATATAAAAAATTAACTAAACCACAAATTATGAAGTAAAATAAAATAATCAAAATTTGATATGATATAAATTTTATAAAATAAGCGATCGAATCTAACATTGACCAAACCCCTACCCTACACGTATCTAGATACTATCTTCAATTATCTGCGACTCTTCTCTCTTTTTTTTCTCTTAAAAAAAATAATAATTTATTTTTGAGAAATATTTCAAATTTAAATTTTTTTAATTTTTTAATTTTGTACCTTCAAAGATATGTATACACACAAAAAAAAAAGTGGACTTTAATAATCATAATATGAATAAGTGATTATTGGTAAACACCATTTATGAGTTTATTTAAACACAAAAGAAGAAACAGCCTAACCAAAGAGGTAATTTTCTGCATTTTCTCGTTCTTTGCTAAACACTATCAATTTATTATTACACCTCAAGTTGAAGGACATGACTGAAATGGATAATCATTTTGTTTAAGAGATTCTTAGTTATCGTTATTTTATTATTCTCATTCCGTGTTTAATTTGATTCTTAGTTTATTTTAGAGTTTAATTAATTCAACTTAACGATAGAAAATCTCATTTTGGAAAGTAAGCCAATTTTAGGATTTAAATTTGAAGCTGTTAATCAACTGGGAAGGAGTAATTACAACTAACTTCTGTTGGTTACTATTTTGTATGAAAGAAGTTATTCATGTATTAGTGTTTGTTTAATAGTTGGATAAGAAAGAAATTATTCACGTATTAATATTTGTATAACTTATATGGTGTTAATTGGTAGGTAGATAGAAAATATCATGTATAAAGTTAATACGACGTTTGATTGACAATTTAGAAACCTGCAAAAGTAATACATGTATAAGTTATGAGAGAATGTGTATATTATTTTATGTAGGATAGAAGGTGGAATAATTAATACATGAATAACTAATACTTCTACTAATTGTAATAGCTATGACCATATTGTATCCCCATAACGCTACTAGCAGGCGTACAACTCTGCCTCTCCCACATGTATCTATGAACTGAAATTAAAAAGAATGTGTCTTTTGTAGGAACTTACCGTTCAAGAAAAAGGGATGGCACACTCCATTGAAATAGATAGCCAAATCCCACTGCTTCTTCAAACTGAAACAAATGAGGTCTCTCTCAACTATATAAATTTATTTTTATTTCATTAGCCCACTGTTTTTTTTTTTGGCAATTAAATATAGAATGTTTGACACTATGTTCTAACCATGATTTTATACCTTATGGGTTTTTAATTTGAGTTGGGTCTGGAGGAGTAAAGAAAATATTGCGTTGACATTTTAAAATAATAAAAAAAACAATTACTTTTTTTAATTCATCATGTTAACGAAAAGGATAAATATGCTTAAACAAGGAAGGTATACATGTACCACTTTTTTCTAAAAAAAACTATAGATATATCCAATATAGAACACAAAGTTGATAGTATTAAAAGAATATGTAATAAACATTTTAAATTTCCTACTCTTTTCCGTTGCAGATAAATCAATCGAATGAGTACGAGATAAGGACCATAAACAACATGATTGATAATATATTTAAGTATTTAGACAATTCATCTACTGAATCGTATACCATATTCAAAGTAAATGTGGGGCTACGTGAATCAAATCCAGATGCGTATACACCAAAGATGGTCTCTATTGGTCCTTACCATAAGAAACAAAGTCATCGAGTTGATCCAATGGAAAAGCACAAACTATTGTACGTACGACGATTTCTTCAACGGAGGAACGGGCTTGATGTGAATAATTGCATCCGTGTATTGCATAAACTAAAGGAGGAAGCATTTAAGTGTTACGAAGATTCAAATTCCTTGAACGATGATTATTTTTGCAAAATGTTGTTTCTTGACGGTTGTTTTGTAGTTGAGTTTATTCGAGAGTGTCTTGAAATGTATCAAAGAGGAGAAGCCACGATTATCAGTAAGGATCGTGCAAGTTACATATTTCGAGACTTGATGTTACTAGAAAACCAACTTCCTTTCTTTGTCATCAACAAGCTTCATGACATGACAAACCATGGTAACGAATCATCATTGGTAGGATTGGTGAATGATGTGTGTATCTATTTCAGTCCCATGATACAAAGGTCATCGTTTGGCGAGACGGAATATTGTAATAATGTTGGAAATATCAAACATTTACTTCACCTATTCTACACATTTTCATGTCGTGAGATTAATCCCAGGAAAAGGTCCAAAACATATAATAATAAGGTTATGCCAAATGCAACGGAGCTTTCCGAAGCTGGAGTTAGCTTTGCAAAGGTCAACGATATAACAAGTTTATTGGATATAAAGTTTGATGTGAGTACTGGTTTGATGACAATTCCTTGTTTACAAGCCGAACTTGATACAGAAATCTTCTTGCGAAATCTCATTGCTTATGAGCAACAATCATCTGACATACAATTTAAATATTTCAGTGATTATGCTGTTTTCATGGATCATCTTATTGACTCAGAAAAAGATGTGAATTTGCTTCGCCAGAAAGGAATTATAGTGAACTTCATGGGAGATGACAAAAACGTGGCTAACCTCTTCAACAAAATTGGAAATGGGGTCATCACGATGTTTCCCAACTTCTATTACAATGAGGAATTCAGACAAGCAATTGAATACAGTGACAAACCATGGAACAGAATGAAGGCAAATTTGAAGCACAATTATTTTAGTAGTCCTTGGGTAGGAGCTTCAACAGTGGCAGCCATCATACTCCTCATACTCACAACTATACAGACTATACTAGCTTTCACAGATTCCATTAACAAGTAATTCTCAATTGTAGTGTAGTGTTTCCTCACAATACATGCAATTTACATATTGATTTCGATTTATTTTTTTTAAAATAAAAAAATAAATAATGATTGACTTGTTGAGTCAGCAGACTTCTCCTTTAACTTTCTATCATTGGCCAACTATATTTTGTACCATGAAAGACCAACTTTCAATAGTTTACTTAGAAAATTAGTGAACTTTATTTTTATAACTCAAAAGTTACTCAACTTTGAATAGTTCATCACTTAGAAAATCACTCAATCAATTTAAATGATTTTTTCATTAAATTTTGTTGAAATACAATTTTATTTTCAACTAATTTTTAAAAAAAATAATAATAAGATGGTCATTTTAATTATTTTATTACATTTTGTTGAAATATAAATTTTGTTGAAAATACAACTTTTGTTTTAATTATTGAATATATTTTCCATAGCATATTTCTTAAAAAATTTATTATAATATTTGAATATATCTATTATAGAAGGGTAATTTTACAAAAATAAATCATTATAATGAATATCACTACTATTATAAATAGAATATCTTTATTATAGAAGTGAAATATAATATGAAAAATCGATTTAAATGAAAATCAAATAGTTACCGTGAATTAGTATTATAAAGAAGTTTGATGACACAATTTTTTGTAAGATAGATTATAAAAAACAAAATGCAAAAATGTATCAATTACCATATTATTCCTTAGCTTGTTGACTTTTTTTATTTTTGAGCACTTGTGGACTCTAGTTGTCATTAGCTATAACAAATTCAATTACATTCTTTGTTACCTTAGGTTAAATAATATAATAGAGTCAATTTCTCAAGGGCATGTTCGCTTAATTCATAGACAATATTTCATAAAATTACTTTCTTCCTTGAAAAAATCAAAATAAAAAAAAAAGTTATTTTCTGAGATAATAACTATTAATAGAATGAGTAACATATGAGAAATTAACCCTTGAATAATATGTTTAGCTTGAATTAATAATATATTCCATCTAATAATCAATTTTTTTTAAAAAAATAAACAGAATTGAAACTCGTAATAATAGTTGAGCTAACATTTGTTAAAAGAATAATTCAAAGTTAGGACAGAAAATAAAATTTATTTAAGATTTTTTATGTCACATGCACATGCAATTACTTCAGGACCAAGGCACCCAAAAACTATATATAAAAAAAAGTAGCGCCCCAAACAAATTCTATAGTATGATGTGCACATGCATCGCACAAGTTTCACAACGCACGTTTCCCTTTTTATGTATTATTATAAACCTTATAAGTTATAATCAATGTTTTTTTCCATGATAATATTTTCTATGCTTAAAATTGTATCTCAAAAGTGACAATCACTGACTCATACACATGAATTATGAATATTGTAGCTGGCTTAGCTCTTTTCTTGGTTACTTTTGATTTTACTTTTACTATAATAGTAATAAATTACTAATACTTTTGAAAATGTGAGCTAATTAATTATAGTAAGTAAATTAGAAGTACCATTCCTCTTTTATATATAAATTGTAACACTCATCCTTCAAGACAAGCAAGAGGAACAAATTTATAAGGAATTAAAGTGACAATCAGCCAAATTAAAAGAGGTAAATTTCTGCCTTACTTAGAAGAAAAAACTTAGGAATTTTAATAATTTGTTGTGGAGTTCATTACTAACCATTTTTATCTTATTTGTTTTTTTGTTTTTTTTTGAATTATTGGAATTACAGTCTCGAGAAGGTTATGGCTCACCATACTGAGATTGTGCCAGTAGATCAACTTTGTCTAAGAGAAGCTACAAAAGATGAGGTATCTCTTTCTATGGTAACAATTTGTGTGTATGTTAAGGAACTTGAATGTTTTATTTGTATTTGTTGCTTATGTTAAGGGTGTGTTCGGTACGACGGAAAATATGTAGGCTTATTATTTATTTTCTTTGTAGTTGATATGCGGGCAAAAAAATATTATCTTGAAAATATGTGTATATATATACTATGACTTATGAGAGGTGAAGATGGGGGTAGGGGGTGTATATTTATACTATGACTTATGAGAGGTGAAGATGGGGAAGGGGGTGTGGAGTGGTGGAGGTGAAGATGAGGTGTCGGAAGGTGGGGGTGGAATGTCAGTTGTGTAACTTGATTTTCCTACTTAATTCCTAAGGAAAGTTAGTTTCCTCATTTTTAAGGACTTCCCAGCTAATAAAAGTAGAAAAAGCAAGTTGTGTACAAGTAACATTCCACATTGATTATTCTGTTCGAGTTATTATTTAGTACTCCACTAATTATGTATGTTTCAAATGCAAAATGTATAATAGAGAAATTATGATTCTTTTACACTAATTACAGATAGACAAATTGAGGAAAGTGGATCATTTGATCGAGATTAAGGAAACAAATGGTCAAGATCAATTAGTGTTACAAACTATGAAATCCGCAAATCAAACCTTTGATGAAAAATTTAAGTATTTGGACAATAGATGTATCAAATCTGCGACCATATTTAGAGTAAATATGGGATTACGAAAATCAAATCCAGATGCTTATACACCAATGTTGATCTCCATTGGTCCTTACCATAAAAGGAATCATGAACTTAGTTCGATGGAGAAGTACAAATTGTTGTACCTACAACGATTTCTCCACCGAAAAGAGAGACTTGATGTTGAAAGTTGCATTAGTGCATTGGAGAAAAACAAAGATGAAGCACTAAAGTGTGATGATGATAACCTTGACAATGATATTGTTGACAAATTTTCAAAAATGTTGTTGCTTGATGGATGTTTTGTGGTTGAATTTATTCGAGAGTACTCTGCAACTGAGGAAAAAGAAGAAGAAGATCAAGAAGAAGAAGAAGACAACGACAACATCATCAACTTGGAATGGATGAAGAAACAAGTGTGTCGAGACATGGTGTTACTAGAAAATCAACTCCCTTTCTTTGTACTTACCATGCTTCATGACATGACAAAGCATCATAAAGAAGTGAGCTTCTTGTATATGGTGAGAAAGACCTTACTTGATACTTTCCCAAAGGAGAAATTCATAACCCCCATCAGAGATTCACAATTTTAATACAGAACGATTCAATCATTTAGTTCATGTAGTACACATGTTTTCTCGACCATCAGATCATCATGATCACATGAAAGATAAACAAAACAAAAATGCTAGAACACCAAAAGAATGTTGCAAGACAAGATTTTGCGACAACGTTTTGCAATTAACCAAGTCAAAAGAAACTCCTAAAGTTCTTGGTTTATGGGATTGCTATCATATTCCAATTGTAACAGTCTAACAGAGCTTTACGATGCTGGAGTTAGATTCATAAGAATAGGATATGTGCAAGAAAAGAAGGAGGATAAAACAACATTATTCGATATCAAGTTTGAGAAGGGATTAATGAAAATACCTTGTTTTGCAATCGAAGATACTATGGAAACCTTCATGAGAAATTTGATAGCTTATGAGCAACATTCCTCTAAAGTAGATGTATATCCATATTTTTCAAACTATGCGCATATAATGACTCAACTTCGCAAAAATAAAATCATCCTTAAGGACATAGGAGATGAAAAACAAGTGGCCAACATCTTCAAGAAACTTTCAGATAGGGTGAAAATTACAAGCTTTTATTACATAGAAGAATGCAACAAATTGATTCAACATTGTGATAAGCCATGGAATCAAATGAAGGCTAGTTTAAGGCACAACTATTTCTCGAGCCCTTGGGTAGGAGCTTCAACTGTGGCAGCTATAACACTTCTTGTACTCATTGTTATACAGACTGTTCTGGCTTTATCCTACTATTGTATTTCCTTTTTTCATTTGGATCCTATCAACTTGGAGAGTGTCTAGATTAAGACACTTCTCGTATTCGGATGTATTGCGGCCTTCTCCTGTTCATCAACTCGAACCTCATTCTTCTGCAGTTGATGTTATGGATTAGCCGCACTCTTCAGGCCAGCAGCTTTGCTCAGCATTTTCTGCCGACTGTCAGCCTGTTCAGCTGGCTTTTACTGGTGACGTTTATGAAGTAATCTTTGTTATAACTATGTAACACAATTGTTGATTGAGTGAGTGTTTCCTCAATATAGAAAACTTGAACAATGATATCATTTGCGAATTTTCAGAAATACTTTTACTAGATGGATGTTTCGTGGTTGAGTTTATTCGAGAGTGTAGTGGAATGAGGCCTAATAGAGAATTTGTATGATAAACATTGCACGTCGAGATTTGTTGTTACTAGAAAACCAACTTCCTTTCTTTGTGCTCACCACGCTTCATGACATGAGAAAGGAAATTGATGATGGCCCCTGCATCCTATCTTGAGAGGGAAGGTGATGTCAAATACATCAAACATCTGCTTCAACCAGGGGCGGACCCACATAGTGTCCTCCGGGTGCTCGAGCACCCATTAACATATATGTGTGTAGAAATTAAGAAGTGTTCGTATAAAATTAACATAGAGCACTTAGTGAACAAATGATCTAACTGGTTCATTGGCTCTTGGGTGGGTGCTTAAGGCTCTTTTAGTATTGTTGAGCCTGAGTTTGAATCTCACTTTTAACATGTCATTTTTTATATTTCTGACTCCTCCACTTTCAGAGCATCCACAACCTTAAAATTCTAGATCCGCCACTCGCTTCAACTAGTACACATGTTGTGTCACCCTTCATACTATAATTCATTCCTGAATGTTCAGTATTTAAGTACGAAGATTATGTCAAAGATAAAAGCTACCAAACATGGCACGCCAACATACCTAACGTTTTGAAGTTGATGATGTAATGGAGAAAATCTTGTAGCCTATAAGCAACATACATATGATGTACTTCCTAAACATCTCAATGATTTGTGTTCATGGATTATCTTATCGACTCAGACAAAGATGTGAATGTGCTTCGTCGAAAAGGAATCATAAGCAATCAACTAGGAGAGGACAATGAAGTAGCTAACATCTTTAATAAAATTGGGCAAGGGGTCAATATCTCTAGTGATTTCTATTACAAAGAAGAATGTAGAAAAGTTTGTAGAAGAAGTAGAATATTATTCTGAGCCCACGAGTTGTTTGGAGAAGAATAAATTCTATTATTATCAGATGATAAAGTATTGTAAATGGAGCACCAAATTAAAGTTTTCATTAATGACTCCTTTTCTACTATAACTTTGGATGACTCTTGGCCTATCCTATGAGATAAGATAGAAAAAATTAATTTATTCCTGAAGCTTTATTTATTCTATGCATATATGCCTTTTTCTTGGCCTCAATAGACATCTAACTTTATGCCACATACACACGTTTTATGTGGCAAAACACATATAGGATGTCATAGAGAATCTACACACAACTCTATACAAGTTTAAATATTTATTTGTGCACACTCAAAGTTAAAAGGGATGTAGATGTTAATCAAAATCAAATTAAAAGATATATTTATATATTATACATTTGTTCTATTATACTGAAGCTTTATTTATTCTATGATTTATGTATTATTCATTTATTCTGTGATACTGAAGCTTTATTTATTCTATAATTTATGTATTATTCATTTATTCTGTGATACTGAAGCTTTATTTATTCCATGATACTTTTCTCAAAAATGTACATTATTTGATGTTAGTAATATAGGTAGGCTTGCAATTACACAAAGAAAAATCTATATATAATACTCATATATAATTTTTTATTCTCCATCTCTCATGCTTCACCCTCATAAAAGTTGAACAGAGGAAGAATTTAAGAAGAAACTCAAGTACACTCCAACTAGTCCATTTTCAATTTATAAATAGACAAATCAAAAAGGTAATTATTTTAAATGTTTTACACATGCACCCTCTTTTATGTCTGTACTTATATATATTAGTTTCTTTTTCTACGGGTATGACAAGACATGTATATAGAGTTCCTTTTCATAAAGCTACAAGAAAATTAAAATTAATTTCCCTTTTTGCTTGTCTTTTCTTTTCAAATCAAATTTTGTAATTAATTGGATTTAAAAAAATGAATGTTTGATCAAAGTTATTATTTAAATTAATTCATTAAATTAATACGTTTTTATTTTTTGAAATTTTACGAAATTAGAATAAACGTGTTTCTCAATAACTTTTTAGGCTATATTTTATTCAGAATAAGTAGATATTAAATGTTACCATCAATAACTTTTATAATTCATTACTCTGAGGCATCACGGTAACGTTTCTTTAGAATTCTAGTGATTTTTAGATATATATCTATTTTTCTTGTCAAAAATTATTAAGTCTATAGTCTACCCCGTAGAATATTAACTATATTTGCCTGTGCCTCCAACACTTTTGTTTCTAATTATCCTATGTTTACAAAAAGAGGATGAATTCCCAAATCTCAACCTTGGGTCTATGAATGATCCTTTAATTTGCCTCTGCATTTGCCTCCAAAACTATTGTGAGTAACGTCTTAGCTGTAAAACATGTCAAAGTGACGAATTATAAAATGTTATTGATAATAACATTTTATATATATTTATTCTGTTAGATTTTATCTTTTTATCATTGAATTCTTTCAAACAACATAAAGCCAAAACGTTATTAAGAAATATGTTTATTCTAATTTTGTAAAATTTCAGAAAAATATATCAATTTACTAAATTACTTTAAATAATGACTTATTTCGGTCAAAAATTTTTTAAAAACAAACAACTTTCTTTTGTAGGAATTATAGTTGAAGAAAGAAGGATGACAGACTCCATTGAGATTACCCCAATAGATGACCAAATTCCACTGCTTCCTCAAACTAAAAAAGATGAGGTCTCTCTCAACTATATAAATTTAATTTTTTATTTCATTAACACACTTTTCTTTGGCAATTAAATATATAATCTTTTGCTATATATGTGCATGAATTTTTTAGACTATTTCCTTTCATATAATTTTAAGTCTACCTCGTGGTCCTACCACATTCACTAATCGTTGTTTTACACCTTTTGGATTCTTTTTATTTGAGTCGGGTTTGGAGGAGTAGTGAATAAGGTGAGGTAATTTTTTAAATTAAAAAATTAGTTTTATAATTTTTTTAGTTCATTCTATTAACAAAAGGGGTAAATATGCATCATTTATAAAACAACGAATGTATATATGCATTACTTTTTTTTACTAAATATATATTTGATCTAGACCACAAAGTTAAGAAGGGTATACTTGGCTCTTCTCCGTTACAGGTAGAAGAAGGGAGGAAAGTGGACCATTTAATCGACATAAATGAAAGAATTGATGAAATGTTTGAGGATTTAGACAATTCATCTATTAAATCGTGTACGATATTTAAAGTAAATGTGTGGCTGCGGGAATCAAATCCAGATGCATATACACCAAAGATGGTCTCTATTGGTCCTTACCATAAGAAGAATACTCAACTTGGTTCAATGAAAAAGTACAAACTATTATACCTACGACGGTTTCTTCAACGAAATGAGAGACTTGATGTGAAAAGTTACATCAGTGAATTGGAGAAAGTGAAGGAGAAAGTACTGACGTGTTACGAAGATATAGAAAAGCTTGGTAATGATAGTCATGAATTTTGCAAAATGTTGTTGTTTGATGGTTGTTTTGTGGTTGAGTTTATTCGAGAGTGTGGTGGAATATATCCAGAAGGAGAAGACAAGGTTATTAATGTTAATGATAGTTACATATTTCGAGACTTGATGTTACTAGAAAATCAACTTCCTTTCTTTGTACTCAACAAACTTCATCTCATGACAAAAAAAGATGGTGAATTACCATTGGCAATACTGGTGAATACGTGTTTAACCTTTTTTGTTAACTGGCCAAGAATGACCCTTGAATCCTTTGGAGAGACAGAATATTGTAATGCAGAAAATATCAAACATTTACTTCATGTAGTACACATATTTTCATGTCATGGGAATCCCATGAAAAACTCAGAAGATTACTTAACGAGTCCTACGGCCATGCCAAATGCAACAGAGCTTTCCGAAGCTGGAGTTAGCTATGCAAAGGGCAGAAATATGACAAGTTTATTTGAT
>JAJOOO010006503.1:0-24640 GCA_029582685.1 Solanum piurae | reverse complement strand
TTGTCACGATCCAATCCACCGGGTCGTGCGGGCACCCACTCTAACACCTAAGTAGGAGGACCCTCATATCCCATTAGTTAAAACATGCAGAAAATTAATGAAAAACGAAGATAAATGAAAACCTTCTTAAACAACTCAGGTTAAGACTTGTAAAGTAATTAACACCCCCAAGGATCTAGTCTAAACAGGTACAAGAGCTACTAAGAGTACAAACTGGACATAATTAATCAAAACACAGCTCCCACCATGCAGAAGGAAAAGTAGAAGATGCTGGAGAATGCTACATCTTCATCTAATGAAGCATCACCAACCTGCATCCAGACAATGTCAAAAAGACATCGCAAGAGTAGTATCAGTATAAACCACACGTACTGGTAGGCATCATCGGTCAACCCGACGCCCACCACATAACATAAGAAAACAACTAGTAAGATCATGCAATAAAACCCCTCGCTTCTCCACCTTTACCCTCTCTTGAAATACCTTCGAATCACTCTAGTACTCTAACTACTAACCACCTTCTCGGACAACCTACTTACTAGGTTCTTGATCATAGTCAAAGGTTCTAACACATATACAAGCTCTCAAAACAATTACAAGCATTCCGACTAACCGCTCCCATCATACCCTTACTTCCTCTTCATATTACCCCACCAAGGCCACATAGTACATTACGTCAAACTTTCTACCCCTAACCACAAATCCCTTTCTCGAAAGTGAAATCCACATAAGCACTTACAACACGTACACTACTCCACTTCTTCTCCATTACAACACATAACACCCTTTACTCGGACATTAACAATCCCTGAAACGTTAACTCCCCACCTACCTTATCACCTCCTGATTGGGTGTGCCCTTTTCGGTTCGCTTTTCATCAAGGTACATATCAAGTTTACTCAACCTAGAAGAACAATCAAACATCAGTTCTCATAACCATATAACAACTCCAGGAAACACAATATCAATTATCATTACGAACAAGGTACAGTTTCACAATCCTCAAGGCATAGAGTTATATCAAATCATTGGTCCTCTCAGGGAACCCAAACCCAAACTGTTAGCATACCAGAACGTCGTACCCGATCCAAAGATTATGCTGGAATGTGGCAACCGATCCCACAATTATGTCGAAATGTGGCAACCAATCCAAGTTAGTGTGTCGGAATGCAACACCCGATCCACAATCACAATCACAATATATATCATCACAACCATACAACAAAAATGATTCATAGCATGTAATTCTTCGTTCATACTATTTACTTTAGGTGTGATCAACAAGCTTCGTTTACATTCATGTGCGTATTATAATGAAGCAAAAACAAACATACATCACACAACATGAAATCACAACCATCACAATGAACTACTCATCGACGTATATCATGTAAGCATTAATTCAACCATACTTAGACCTAGTTCATCATCTAAGGCTTCTTCCTAGGGTTCAATCATATTTTGTTCGGTGCACGAAGGCCTACACATAATTCCTACCATTAATTTACATATATTACGCGGTGACCACAAATTTATAACTAATCAATTCATAAAACCTAGCCTACATATGCTCCAAGCAGCTGCACAGAGGAAGTACAGATAATTTTCTTGTTTTCCGGACGACATGACGGTGAATTTTGCCAAGAATCTGCAAGATATCGCCATTCTCACACTAGAGTCTCTTCCTCCTTCTTTCCCAACCTTGGAGCAACTTTTTGGAGGGTTTCTGGGTGATTTACGTCTAATCTAGGTATTTTAAGAAGAAGGAGAAAATAAGATTTCACGTTATTTACATTCTGCCTCGCCTATCACGCTCTGGCTCCAGCTTACCCCGTCGTAGTGCCGCCGCCCTGGCCAGACAGTGGCCCAATATTTCTCGAAGTTTTGTTTTTCCTAATTAACGACGGTTCGGGTCGTTACAAAAACTACGGAACCTGGGTTGGGTCACTCTTAGTGGCGCGACGCCCCAGAGCCCAAACTTCAGACACTGATGTGGGGTGCTTTGAGTGGTGCGGAACCCCACCCCTTTTCCCCTGAATTTTGACAAATTTTCTTGTTAGTTTTTCGACCCTAATTCATCTAGATTCGATTGGTTCCTTCCCCCAAACACTTAGATTTGAATACCCAACCAAAGTATACAATAATCTACTAAAAAACAACCTCAAATCTCATGGAATTAATTCAAGAACTCCTCAACAACTGAACAATCAAGAACCCAATAGAAACTTTAACAAAATCCATCAAGAACTCAATTACTCTACTTTCAAGGATGTAAATACGTTGAATTAAATCATGATTGGTGTGTGGGTGAATGAAACCAACGTTATGTGATCTCACATACCTCGTATGGATTAACCTTTGGCGAAATTCGCAACGAAATATCAAGAACGCGACGAATTTTTTCCTTTCTCCTCTTTTCTCTTCTCTCAAAGCCCTAGCGTAATTTTGTAAAGCGTAAACTGAACCAAATCAATTTAGACCCCAATTTAATTACTAAAAATGAATTAAACCAATTGGGCAGTGAAAAGACCAAAATACCCCTCTAAAATTCGGGTGACTTTCCTTATTTTGACAGCCCGACTTCCAACGGGCATTTCTCCCTCATACAAACTCAAAAATTAGCAAACTCGGTGGCGTTGGAAAGATAATTCAAAGACTTTTCATTTGATATCTTGTAGCACACCTAACTCATCATGTACTGAGAGTTATGGTCGTTTGAAGTTGACCCAAAACTCATACTTAACATAAGTTAGCCAAATTTCAGATTTTTTATTCTTTCTATATATGGTTCTTTCTAATTATAGCTCTTTCAAATAAAGGGATGTTACATCAAGAGTCACAAAATTTGTTGTTTCATGTGTGGCGCCACAAACTCATTTCTTTATTATTATTTTTTCAATTAAATTGTATTTGTTTAATTATAATAATAATGTGAAAAATATATACACTCTTCCTGCTTTAAAATTTTAATCCTCCCTCAAATTTAAACAATATATAGCCGCCTCCCATCCTATGCAATGTATTTTATACTCTTGACAACTCAAATCGTTCATCTATTTATATTACTACCATAACATATTCAGTATAATCCTATAATCTTTCATGTATGTAATTTCTTTTTAAATTATATATAATATTTTTTAAACATAAGTATTCATATAATTTGATTCAACTTTTCTTAATATAAGTATAATAATTACGCCACATAGTTTTATATTATTTTATATAATTTACATTTTAATATTGCATGTACTAACATATGTATGTAGGTATATTTGCATTTATCTCTCTTTTAACTCCTCTATCTTATAGAAATACAAATGAACTTTGATTGTCATCAATGAAATATTTGTTAAATTAATATGAATTTTATTTGCTATAGAAATAAATAACATGTAAGCAATTTGTTAATAATATATCTCTATTTTAATAATTATTTATGTATTAAATGCATTTAAATATATCTATAAAGTTATGTCTCTTTGTTATTTTTACATGCATAATATATATCGGAGTTTTGATTATTATTAGTAATAAAATTAATTATTTTGCTTATTTATTCATTATTGCGCTAAGGCGATAAGGAAAAAGAGAGGGACCTTTAGTATGTGGAAAATAAGGCAAAGATCACATTCCAACTAACGTTGACTGGTAATTGCCTCAATGAGGCGGATAAGCAAGAACCTAAAAGGCGGACTAAGATAAGTTATTCAACTGCTATCATCGTATTATAATGATTATTCCGACGTCAGAGCAGACGGGACTATGAATCCCAGAGTGAATTAATCTTGTCTGTACTACCACCTTAGTCTACTAAACTTTGGGGAATTGGCTAGTTACCCTCACTCCGCGTGGCAGCCTACCTACCAAATGTCTACTTATATACTATATTAGTATTATTTTTTAAAATAACTTTATCTCAAAAATAATATTTATTTTATCCTTAAAAAATTGTGACTTGGATAAGAAAATAAAAATATCACAATTCTAAAGAGGTAAAAAAAAGATAAGTTGATAATGTAAGAATTTAAACTAAAGAGAAAATTACTTGGAAAAAAATGACAAAATAAGACTGTTTAATTGTAGTTTAAGAAAATACATAGCCAATTAACAGGATAAATTTTGAAATAGTGTAAATATATGCGATCAAAATTATATATCATATACTTATGAAATTTTCACAATAGATAAATTACGGATTGACCTTCATACAATAGTGAGTTAACTTTTTAGTCTTGATTTCTACTATTCTACTACTTGATCGATAAAATTCAAGATAAAACATTGTTTCTCTCTTAAACTACTAAGAAATTTTCTACTATATTGTTGTACTTTTGCAAGGAGTTGATTTCCCATTGTAGGAGTACAAATCATCTAGTACAATTTGAGAGATAACTAAAATTAGAAGTATGAATGTATACATATTCAAATGTACTACTACAAATATTCCAACATCGTAACGTACTTCAATTGTCCTACTATTAAATTGGATTAGCATGTTTTGGACTAGGATAAAAGAAGGTGAAAAGTGTGCAGCAAAATAATGTGAAACATGAGATTTCCCACAAATATTGCAGAGTGTTTAGTCAATAACATTCTTGGGAATTTGTATATAGTGGGAGCTTTAGCGCATTGAGCTGTTTTTTTTTTTATTGTAGAGTGCTTAAAAGCATTATTAAGTGCATCGTTGATGCCTTATTTGAGAATTTCTCTCTTTTTTCATCTACGTTGCACTCAATCATATTTTTAATTCTCTACAGAAACAATATACCAAGGAATTTTATTATTATTGCAGATTCAAAGGCTTGATATCTCCTCTCTACGTCTTCTCAAATTTCTAAAAAACAATAAACACTGTAATGCTCATTAAGTCAATGCGGGCAGAGACTTGGTAACTTCACTCATCTTAATAATATTTTCTCTTGTTCACTGATAAATTGACTAGATATAAAGATAAATATTTTTGTGCAATTAATTTTTTATTTCCTTTTTCATATATGCCACATAACATATATTATAACGTTAGCAATATAAGAGAGTATCACATATTGTTCATAATATTATCATGTCATACAAATTGTAATAATTTATCGTTTAATATATGGTTTGGTGTATATATATATATATATATGAGAACTTATGTTTTTTTTTATTCTCAATCATTCAATTTACATTTACATGTATAATTACTCAATCAACATCAATAATAATCATTTTTATTGCATTATTTGGCTTAACAAACAATTTGACAAGTACAAAGACTTTGATTACTTCCCGAAGCAGTACAAGTACAACTATGAGGCATCGAACTTGTTGGCTAGTGAGATAGAACTAGAATTCCACAATCAATATTAGCACATACGTCATTAGCCTTGAAAGTTCCTTGGCAAAATTTAGGATCACCTGATACAAAATAATGAGAAGACTACATATTAAACGATGTGATTAAAAAGATGAATGATGAAAATAAATATTTGAACATATGATTGTAGATAAAATAATTTCATATTCATTAAAGGAAAAATACACACCTAGTGAATGGTTAAACAAAGTGAAAAAAAATTGTCATAGCAAAAAGAAAAGACATAATGAAACTCTTCATGTTTTCTTCACTATTGAACTTTTGTATGATATGAAAGTATGAATTGTTGATATCATTTCGAACCTTATATAGGACCTAAAGGAAGATGTGAAATTATGATATTAATTCATATAAGACTAGTAAATCTGTAATTTATAAATTACTTGCTAAAAAATACAAATAAACTTATGGTATTAATTCATATATATAAGGTTAGTAAATCTATATTTTTAAATTACTTGCTATAAAATACAAATGAGCTTAGGATAATAAGGCTAGTAAATCCGTATATTTAAATTAATTAATATAAAAATACACATGAAATTATGGTATTTATTCAAATAAGTCTAGTAATCATGTCATATTAAGTAACTTGCCAAAAAAATGACACAAAATAACTATTGTGTGCCCATTGGGTACCTACCAAGATAATAATGATAGTGTATAGATATCAAATTTTAAAATTTGAATATTATTCAAGTTTTATGTTATTTACATTGATTCTTGCTTTCTGTTTAGGTAAAATAACTCGAGATCCTCTTTAACTTGACATGTTTCATACAATATTAAAGACGATATTAGAATTTTGAGTTTATATATTCTATAAAAGAAATTTATTAGTTTCTTAATAAATTATTTATAAATAATAAATAATTTTTAACATAAATAAAAGATCAATGTCAAAGCTACTGGATTTTGTTGCTTTTGTAAGTGGAAGACTAACTTTACTCATTTACTATTCAATCTTTTCTAAGTCATATATGCCTCTCCCTTTAAGCTTTGAATTTTGATAACCTCGACTACATGACCTATCTCACCGAATAGGATTTAGATTCACTATCTATTTTTAAGTCATGATGATGCTAATCATCAAGCAATTCAAAATACAATAATCAAATGTGATAAAATCTAATGTAATTAAATAAGTTTAACAAAAGTAATGTAGAAAATAACTTTAAAAATACAACAAAAGATAAATCACAATCCAAGATCAAGTTTAACAAGTCATAAAAGACTAAAAGATTACAAATACATTCATCTAAGAGAAATATATCAAGGTCTGAAATACAAAACAATACCATATGAAAGAAAATAACAATAAATAACTCAACATAAAATCTACACAGTTTTATAGATTAAACTAATCAATTATAGTAAAATTAACTGTAATGGTAGTGTGATTATAATTCGAACAAATCGTTTCCAAATAATCCTTGATCCATCACAACTCTCTGATGGAAGGGTTGTCTTTTAACATTTTATTTTTTTGAATTGTCGAGAAAATGTTAGTGTTGATGCACCAACTATATCACATCTTCCTAATGTAACTAAAAACAAATTTTGGAATATAAATGGTGTATGTAGTTGGAAAAAACAAAAATGTGTCAATGTATATCAAAAAAACAAAAATTAGAATAAATAAAAAAGTATTAAGGCATATCACAGAAAATGAAAATTGGAATTTTATCAATTAGTACTTTTGGTCACTCAATTAGTGATAAATTCCAATTTCTTTTGTTCATGTGATATACCTTAACACACTTAATCATTAATTAATTAAAACGTGTATGTATGGTTTTTATTTTAATAATATGTATGTAGACTTTGTAATCTTGTGATACTCTACCAGACGTGTTCGATTTTCGTTAGGATTTTTTGAGGCTACACTATTATGCCTATATAAAGGGTATTATAATGTAACACCCTTAGACTTCGGCCAGTTTCTAATTTTGGGTCAACTTCAAATGACCATAACTTTCAGCACATAAAGAGTTAGGTGGACCCTGAGGTATTAAATCGAAGGTATTTGAGTCATCTTTCCAACACCACCGAGTTTGCTAAATTCCGAGCTCGGATAAAGGAATTATGCCCATTTGAGTGCAGCCTCTCTAATTTACGTATTTCATCCATTTTAAGAAGGGATATTTTGGTCTTTTCCTTACCCCCACTAAGCCTAACCATTTTTCTCACCCAAATAGGGTTCTAAACTAATTGAGATCAGTTTTCATCCATTCTTAAACATCTAGAAAGTTAGGGCAAGGTTCAAGAGGAGAAAAGAGAAGCTTTCAAGAGTTCATCAAGAAATTTGGGGAAATCGCCAAGGACTTAGTTCTTTCGAGGTATGTAAGTTTTCATAGTGTTGGGTTTTTTCTCCCTCACGTCAATCATGTAAAATTTTACCTATGAATTCATTCTTGAAGTTGATTTATTGAGTTCTTGAGAAGTTCCTGAGTTTTAGTTAACAATAGAGGTCTTTGAGTTCTTGAGGTGAGTGTTTTGTAAATGAGTTGAGTCACTTGATAGATTTTATGTGGGTTTCATTGAAAATGTTTTGGGTTTATGAAATTTCGTGAAATTGGACCATGGAATTGCATTCGGTATGAATTGAATCTAGTTTGGAAGAGGAAGAAAAGATCAGACAAAAATATGCGCCCAGGTTCGCATCGCAGAGGCATTTTAAAATTTATGTCTTCAGATAGTCACCCCCTCTCCACCTCGCAGAGAGGATACAGAGTCCTCTATCTTGAAATTTACTTCGCGACCAAAAATGAAATCCTCCTCCGCGTCGAGCCAGTGCTTTTCAGTTCGTGTCACCGCTCTCTTCTTATTAATAACTATCTAAGCCTTCATTAATCATTGAGAGATCCTATATCCTAATCATAGCTCTTAAATTAACATTTCAAATCAAAGTAAAATTAAGAGGAAAGTTTCAAGAAAATTCTTTTGAGTCATTTTGAGAAGTCTTTTGCAATCATTTATAATTTATTTAAGACTTGAGTAAACGAGTATGAGATGAGGAGATTTAACTTTTATGTTTCAAAATGAATATAAGGGAACTAAGTATTCCCAGAGTAGTACTTTTACATTTAAAATTAGAGAAACAATGATTTCTAAATGTGTTTATGAGGAGTCTTGATCATTACCTCTTTAAAGAGGATCTTTTGAGTAATTATTTCAAATTGAGGAAGAGTTATGTTTTTAAAATATATGAGCATGAGTTATATATATTATTGGGAGTAGTATTGAACATCGATATGGTGATGAGTTCAGAGAACTCAAAATCCTCATAAACCATTTATGCCAACATGGGTAAAGGGTCATACTTAGATGATTCCTTATAGCTTATAGGCATAGCTAAGTGGATCCACTTAGTTGAGGTGTTCTATACTCCGGGAAGGTATAGGACAGTTCTGACATCGTGGGTGAGACATTGTATTATCACGTAGCTCATACTGACGGTTGTCGTTAGAGAATATCCCAACTAAGAATAAAGAGTTTATATATTGTATTTTTATACATATTGAGTTGATATCTACTATTTTAAAAGTTTGATACATTGTATTCTTTTGTTTTTCCATTGCTTTTATAATGAGTTGAGGTGAGTATGTCTTCTCTTTCTATTAGTTCAGCTATATTTACATATGTTTCAGTTTTTCCCTTACATGCTCGTACATTCAATGTACTGATGTCATTCGACCTGCATCTTTTCATTATGCAGAAACAAGTGTTAAGGGTCACCAACAGGTGCTTCGTTGATCCCATGGCATTCCAGCTAGCTTTGGTGAGCCTCGTTGCTTTCCGGAGGGCTTCACACTATGTTTTTTTTTTCTGTTATGTTATTGGGAGTCTTGTCACGACATCCATCGAATTATTTAGAGGATTCATAAATAGTAGTAGTTAATGAGTCTTTTTCTTGTTTCCCTTGTTGATGTTTTAAAGACTTTTAGTTGAATAGTTTAGTTTATTTGAGTTTTTGAATTATTTGAGTTAAACTATTTTATTAACGAGATCTCATGAGTTAATAACTGCATTTGAGTTCCTATGTTGTTGAGTAAGTCTTTCGCTGAGTATTGAGCCAAGCCAAGGGTTCTCTTGGGGACCAGTGATGGTTCTCGAGTGCCGGCCATGTCCAGGGTGTAGGCTCGTGGCGTGACAAATTTGGTATTAGAGCACAGAGTTCAAGCGTCCTAGGGTGTCTATAAATTCGTGTTTGTAGAGTCCTTGTTATCAGTGTGAAGCGCGCCACATCAATAATTAGGAGGCTACAACATTTAGGAAACATTTCACTTCTTCTTACTCTTTTTCGTGCGGTAGAGTTCAACTCTATAAAAGTTTCTTTCTAATTCATGCTTGCGCGTATCTTTTTAGATCATGCCTCCACAATGAAATTTTCGAGGTCAACCTGCAAGGAGATATGTTGATCCTCAAGATCAAGGGGTACCCAATGCACTAGAAGTGCAATCCCTTCAAAGAGAAGTCGCAAATGATGATTTCAAGGATGCTATCTAGATGTTGAGTCAAGTTGTGGCTAATCAATTTGGTCAACAAAGAATGGTTCGTCAGGATGTGGCTGATACATCCAGGATCCGTGAGTTCTTGAGAATGAATCCTCCATAATTCACAGGGTCAAATGTCACTAAGGATATGGAGAACTTTGTGGAGGAGTTGCAGAAAATGTTTGAAGTGATGCGGATTGTTGATGCTGAGCGTGTAGAGTTAGTTGCATACCAACTCAAGGGTGTTGCTATGATTTGGTACGATTAGTGGAAGAAGAGCAGGGTTGAAGGAGCACCATTTTTGAGTTGGGTGGTGTTTGAAGGTTCCTTCTTGAGGCATTTCTTTCCCCGCAAACTAAGGGAAGCGAAGGTAAGGGGATTTCTGAATCTTAAACAGGAATCCATGAGTGTGCATGAGACAACCTCAAGGCTTTGTTGTGTATTATGATGCGTCTAGAGTTGGACTTAGTTGTGTTTTGATGCAGAATGGTAAGGTTATAACATATGCCTCCAGTCATCTTAAGGTTCACGAGAAGAATTACCCAACTCATGATCTCGAGTTGGCTACTGTAGTATTTGCTTTGAAAATATGGTGTCACTATCTCTGTGGTGTTCATGTGGATGTGTTCACTGATCACAACAGTCTTCAGTATGTTTTCAGCCAGAAAGAGCTTAATCTCAGACAGAGGAGGTAATTAGAGTTACTCAAGGACTATGACATGATTATCCTCTATCACCCAGGTAAGACTAATGTTGTTGTTGATGCTTTGAGCTGGTTGTCTATGAGAAGTACCGCTCATGTTAAAGAAGGCAAGAAAGAATTGGCCAAAGATGTGCACAGACTTGCATAATTGGGAGTTCGACTACTATATTCCAATGAAGGAGGAGTGGTGGTGATGAATGGAGCCGAATCATCACTAGTGTCTGAGGTGAAGGAGAAAGAAGACCAAGACCCTATATTACTTGAATTAAAAGCAAATGTTCATAAGCAGAAAGTAATGACTTTTGAACAAGGGGGAGATAGTGTGTTGAGATATCAAGGTAGGTTGTGTGTACCAAGGGTGGATGAACTCCAAGAGAGGGTCATGGAAGAAGCTCATAGTTCCAAATATTTTCAATCCATCCCTATTCTACAAAGATGCATTGTGACTTGAGGGAAGTCTACTGGTGGAGTGGTATGAAGAGGTGTATTGCAGATTTCGTTACCAAGTGCCCAAATTGCCAACAAGTCAAGGTAGAGCACCAAAGGCCTGGTGGTGTGGCTCAGAATATAGATATCTCATAATGGAAGTGGGAGATGATCAATATGGATTTCATTACTGGTTTGTTTCAATCTCACACGCAACATGATTCAATTTGGGTCATTGTAGATCGGATGACTAAATCATCCCATTTCTTGCTGGTAAAGACTGCCAATTCAGCAGAAGATTACGCCAGGTTATATATTCAAGAGATAGTCCGACTTCTTGGAGTTTTTTTGTCTATCATTTCAGATAGAGGTGTACAATTCACCACTCATTTTTGGAAGTCTTTTCAGAAAGGTTTGGGTTCGAAGGTAAATTTGAGTATTGCTTTTCATCCTATTTTCAAGCGGAGCGAATGATTCAGACTTTAGCGGATATGTTGAGGGCATGTGTGATTGATATCAAAGGTAATTGGGATGATCACTTATGTCTCATAGAGTTTGCTTACAATAATAGTTATCACTCTAGTATTCAAATGGCTCCTTATGATGCTCTTTATGGGAGAAGATGTAGATATCCTATTGGTTGGTTCGAGGTTGGTGAAGCTGAGTTGATAGGACAAAATTTGGTTCATCAAGCCATGGAGAAGGTGAAGATTGTTCAAGAAAGGTCAAAGACAGTGCAGAGTCGTTAGAAACCCTATACAGATGTTAGGAGAAGGGAGTTAGAGTTTGAGACGGATGATTTGGTTTACTTGAAGGTTTCACCCATGAATGGTGTTATGAGATTTGGCAAGAAGAGAAATCTTAGTCCTCGATATATTAGTCCTTACAGGATATCCAAGAGAGTTGACAATGTAGCTTATGAGTTGGAGCTACCGTCAGAGTTAGCAACAGTCCATCCAATGTTCCACATTTCAATGTTGAAGAAGTGTATGGGCTATCCTTCACTTATTATACTTACTGAGAATATCAATATTAAGGGCATCCTATCTTATGAGGAGGTACCCATTCAGATTCTTGATCATCAGGTTCGCAAGTTGAGAACCAAGGAGGTTGCATCAGTCAAGGTCTTATGGAGAAATCAATTTATTGAGGAAGCTACTTGGGAGGCTGATGAGGATATGGAGAAGAGATACCCCCATCTCTTTGCTTCCGGAGAAATTCCAAACTAAGGTAATAACTCTTTGTCAAGTATTATTTAAGTTGCCACATTAAGTTTATATTTGATTACTCATTTTGTGCCAGAATTGGGGTAGTTTGATGTTTCCCACCCATGTTCTTCGTAGTGTCATCTCATTCGAGGATGAATTTTTCCAAGGGGAGATATTGTAACACCTTAGACTTTGGTCAGTTTTTAGTTTTGGGTCAACTTCAAACGATCATAACTTTCAGCAAACTAATAGTTAGGTGGCCCATGAGGTATCAAATTGAAAGTATTTGAGTCATCTTTCCAACGCCGCTAAGTTTTCTAAATTTTGAGCTCGGATGAAGGAGTTATGCCCATTTGAGTGCAACCTCTCTAATTTAAACATTTCATCTGTTTTAAGAAGGGGTATTTTGGTATTTTCCTAATCCCCACTAAGCCTAAGCGTTTTTCTCACCCAAATATGGGTCTAAACTGATTGAGATCAATTTTCATTCATTCTTAGACGTCTAGAAAGTTAGGGCAAGATTCAAGACGAGAAAAGAGAAGGTTTCAAGAGTTCATCAAGAAATTTGGGGAAATAGCCAAGAACTTAGTGCTTTCAAGGTATGTAAGTTTTCATAGTGTTGGGCTTTTTTGTCCTCACATCAATCATGTAAAATTTTACCCATGAATTCGTTCTTCAAGTTTATTTATTGAGTTCTTGAGAAGTTCTTGAGTTTTTGTTAATATTGGATGTCTTTAAGTTCTTGAGGCAAGGGTTTTGCGAATGAGTTGAGTCACTTGATAGATTTTGTGTGGGTTTCATTGAAAATATTTTGGGTATATGAAATTTCATAGAATTGGACCATGGAATTGCATTGGGTATGAATTGAATCGAGTTTGGGAGGGGAAGAAAAGATCGAACAAAAATATGCGCCCAGGTCCGCGTCGTGGTGGCGTTATAAAATTTCAGTCTTAAGACAGTCACCCCCTCTCCGCTTCATGGAGAGGACACAGATTCCTCTGTCTCGAAATTTATTTTACGACCAAAAATTAAATCCTTCTCTACGTCGCGCCAGTGCTTTTTAGTTAATGTCATCGCTCTCTTCTTATTACTAACTATCTAAGCTTTCATTAATCATTGAGAGATCCACTATCCTAATCATAGCTCTTAAATTCACATTTCAAATCAATGTAAAATTAAGAGGAAAGTTTCAAGAAAAATCTTTTGAGATATCTTTTGCAATCATTTATAATTTGATTTAAAACTTGAATAAATGAGTATGAGAATGAGGAGAGTTAACTTTTATATTTTAAAATGAATATAAGGGAACTAAGTATTCCCCAGAGTAGTACTTTTACATTTAAAATGAGAGAAACATTGATTTCTAAATGAGTTTATGAGGAGTTTTGAGCATTACCCTTTTAAAGCGGATCTTTTGAGTAATTATCTCAAATTGAGGAAGAGTTATGTTTTGAAAACATATGAGTATGAGTTATATATATTATTGGGAGTAGTATTGAGCACCGATACGGGGATGAGTTCAAACAACTAAAAATTCTCATAAACAATGTATGCCAACATGGGTAAAGGGTCATATTCAGATGATTTCTTATTGCTTTGAAGCATAGCTTACTAGATCCACTTAGTTTAGGTGTTTTATACCTCGGCAAAGTATAGGACAGTTGTGGCAGCGTGGAGGAGACGGTGTATCACCACGTAGCTCATAGTGATGATTGTCGGTTAGAGAATCTCCCAAATAAGAGTAAAGAGTTTATTTTTTATATTTTATACAGATTGAGTTGATATCTACTGTTTTAAAAGTTTTATACATTGCATTAATTTTTTCCATTGCTTTTATAATGAGTTGAGTTGAGTTGAGTTGAGGTGAGTATGTCTTCCCTTTCTATCAGTTCAGCTATATTTACATATGTTTCAGTTTTTCCCTTACATGCTCGTACATTCAATGTAGTGATGTCGTTTGACCTGCATCTTTTTATGATGCAGATATAGGTGTTTAGGGTCATCAACATGCGCTTCGTTGATCGCATTGCATTCCAGCTAGCTTTTGTGAGCCTCCTTGCTTTCCAGAGGGCATCACATTATGGTTTTGTTCTTGTTAGGTTTTCGTGGGTCTTGTTCGGACATCTATCGTATTATTTAGAGGGTGCATAGACAGTAGTAGTTAAGGAGTCTTTTTCCTATTTCTCTTGTTGATGTTTTAAAGACTTTGAGTTGAATAGTTATGTTTATTTGAGTATTTCAGACGATTTGAGTTAAACTACTTTATTAATGAGATCTCATGAGTTAATACCTACATTTGAGTTCCTATGTTTCTGAGTAAGTCTTCCACTGAGTATTGAGCCAGGCCAAGGGTTCGCTTGTGGACCAATGATGGTTCTCGAGTGTTGGCCACGTTCTGGGTGTAGGTCAGGGGCGTGACATATAATCCCTTAAAGAGTCATCTCAAATATTCGACAGATTTCTGAAATATGCAGAAAAATCAATGGAGATCAAATAAGTCTCAAAGAAATCTAAATTATCCCAGTTCGAAAAATACACTACTATGATTGATTAATCAATCATATTCTTGTTTCTTCATATTTTATTTAGGATTGATTTATTTTCTGTAACTTTAAAAGTTATTACAAACAATAATATGTTTAACATATTTCTAAAAATATATTACCTCTAAATATGGAGCAACAACATAATTTTAGCATATAACACATAATAATTGGATAGTGAAATTGTTAAAAATTTTGATTTTTTTTGGTCGTTTTAAATAAATTAAATTTTATGAATAAAAAGGGGACGAATAGTTTATCAGCCTTTTATTTATTTATTTATCCTGAATTAGTGGACTAGTGGTGTTCTTACCAACAATACTATTGATACAGTAAAGTCATAAATAAATATTGTATATTCAAGAATTAAATAATGGTGTAATTTTGTGAGCAAATAAAATATTGACAAATGACAAAAGACTACGCTTATCCCCAAGCACATAGATTTGTATACGCATCATTTTGTTCAAACCGGTAACACCAACCCACTTGACTTCTCAAAATGAAACTCACCAAATTCTACCATCTCATTATTCACACCTTTCTTCTTATTTCCTTTATTAAAAATTAAGGAGAACTAAATATTAGATTAAGAAATATAAACTTGGTATAAATACATTGCATTGTGGATGCTTATGATATAGTTAGTGATTAAGAGTTTGGTTGGCATTGTTGCTAAAAATTGCTTATTTGCAGAAGCATTTTTTAAAAATAGTTTTTATTTTCTGGATTCTTTTCTTTATTTTATGCACACAACTATTATCAATAGCACTTTAGAGTAATCCTAAAATCCCTTTTCATCGCTCTCAGCGCATTAAGTCGAATAGTGAAGTTTAACAATCTTAAGCAGCTTTAAGGTAAAGATGACATTCAGGATCATAAGAAGCTCTTGTCGCCAACTACATCAGAAAATACAAGAAACTTTAAATTGGACGTAGATAGCCTTTTCATCTTTTCTGATTTTGATAGAGATTTTGAGTCTCGCGTGTTTACCATTTCACCACCAAGGCATCTTGAAAGTGAATCGTATTACATGAATATGATATCTATCTAGTGTGATGTATGGAATATATGACAAATGTAGATCTATTGATTGGTCATGTCATATAGGCCCGAGTTGGACATCCAATTACTTTGATTTGAATTATCCGGAGAATGCAATGCCTGGTATATATATATATAAAAAATGGACACTCACACCTATTTTTCGATTCACTCAAAGAGGTGAATAGGGTCCAAATAGAGATATGTATAAAGCAGGTCCGATTACGCGTATTCCTAATCCTAAATGGAATGTAAGGATGTAGGGATCCATATGTAAACATAGTATCTATTTTGATAGGCCCAAATGGCCCCTTCTCATTATGAGAATGTATATAACCATATTCCAGCCTGGTCCGGTATGGAATGAACTTATAATCATGGAATCGACTCGATCATCAGATTATGAGTTCATAACACTAGTCCATACCCATTTTGGGCGGAATAGATCTACTAATTCTTTGATTCTAGTTAGTAAGAGGTATCTTAAACTAAGAAATTGTAACATCCCGCTTTGGAAAGAAACTAGAAATAAAAAGAAATCATTTTTGGAAAGATCAAATTTGGAAAGTTTGGCAAGTTGTGCTAAATATAAGTTTTGGGTCAACTTCAAACGACCATAAATCTCAGTACAAGATGAGTTAGGTGTACTATAAGATAACAAATGAAAGGTCTTTGAATTATCTTTCCAACACCACCGAGTTTGAAACAAGCTCGTATGAGGGAGATATGCCCGTTCGAAGTTGGACTGTCTAGATAAGGAAAGTTAACCAGATTTTAAAGGGGTATTTTGGTCTTTTGAATAGCCAATTAGGTTAATTCATTTTTAGTGAATTAATTAGGGTCTAAACTGATTTGATTCAGTTTACACTTTACAAAATTACGCTAGGGCTTTGAGAGAAGAGAAAAGAGAAGAAAAAACAAAGTTCATCGTTCTTGAGGTTTCGCTTGCGGATTTCACCAAGGGTTAATCCCTACGAGGTATGTGTGATCACATAGAATTGGTTTCATTCACCCACGCACCAATCATGATTTATTTCAGCGTATTTACGTTCTTGAAAGTAGATTAATTGAGTTCTTGATTGATTTTGTTGAAGTTTCTATTGGGTTCTTGATTATTGAGTTGTTGAGGAGTTCTTGAACTATTTTCATGAGATTTGAGGTTGTTTTGAGTGGATTCTTGTATACTTTGGTTGGGTATTCAAATCTAAGTGTTTGGAGAAGGAACCAATCAAATATAGACGAATTAGGATCGAAAAACGAACAAGGAAATTCGTCAAAAATCTGGGGAATAGGGGTGGGGCGCCGCACCACTCAGAGCGCCCCACAACAAGTTCTTTAGTTTGGGATCTGGGGCTCCGCGCCACTAAGAGCTCCCCAACCCAGGTTCTGTAGTTTTGGGTCTGGCGCCCAATGCCACTCAGTACACCCGCCAGGTCCCCTCCCTTTTCCCACTTCTTTCCGTTTGAGTTCCCTTGAAACATACCTATGTTTTCTAGTTGATTTCTACAATCTAAGGTACGTCTAAACATCATGATATCATCCATAAACATGAATCATAACCTTGAATTCATGAATTCAAATTTAAGAAAAGTTAAGAGCCAAGTGTAGAGAGTTCCTAAAGTCTTTTCAAAATTCTTTTACAAAAGCTTTAAACTTGTTTTAAGATTTGAGTTTCGAGTTGAGTAAAGAGTAAAGAGTGAAGTTAATTTCTTCAAAAGAATATATGGGGACTATGTATTCCCAAAGAGTAAATCTTTTCACATTTAAACAAGAAAGGAAACACCGATTCCAAAAGAGCCTTTGAGCTAGTTTTCAGTAAAGAGTAAATGTTTTCACTTTTAAACAAGAAAGGAAACACCAATTTCTAACAGAGCCTTTGAGCTAGTTTTTCAATAAAGAGTAAATTCTTTCACAATTAAGCAAGAGAGGAAGTACTGATTTCCTAGAGAGCCTTTGGGCTAGTTTTTGAGTAATTATCTCAACCCACAGAAAAAGTTATGTTTTTAAACATATGAGCTAGTTATATTTTGGCAGTAGTATTGAGCACCGATATGGGGGAGAGTTAAGACAACTCACAACTCCCATAAATCATGTAGCCATCATGTGTAGAAAAGGGTCATACTTTTCAGATGATTCCTTAGTGATTTTTAGCATAGACTAGTGGATCCACTTAGTATTTAGGTTCTATACCCCGGCAAGGTGTAGGATGACCCTGGCAGCATGAGGCAAAATGTTGTATCATCACATAGCTCTGAAGTGATGGTTGTCAGTTAGAGAAACTCCACAGAAGTATTTTTGTATTCTTATATACACAGAGTTAATTGTATTTTATATATACAAACAAAGTTTATATTGTATCTTTGCATACAAACTAAGTTACTATTGTATTTCTCAATACACAAAGTTGTTATCCATGTTTTAAAAGCTTTTCTTTATATTGCATTCATATTATTGCTTTATATTTAAATGATTTAAGTTGAGTTTAGTTGAGTTGAGCCCAGGTATGTTCTTTCAGTTCCTTTCAAGCTTATGTCTTGTTTTAGAATTCCCCTCGCATGCTCATACGTTCAATGTACTGATGCCAGTTGGCCTGCATCTTTTATGATGCAGATACATGTAACCAAGATCAGCATCCAGCGCACCGTTGATTCTAGTTGAGCTTCACAGTTATTGGTGAGCCTCCTTTCTTCTAGAGGATCCGTTTTATTGCGTTATCAGTTAGTTCATTAGGATGTCGTGGGTCTTATCTCGACATCCATCTCAGTTGTTAGAGGCTTCATAGACAGTTAGTTGATGTTAGTTCACGAGTCTTTACTTTCCCTTTTAAGTTATGTTGAGGCTTCATACTGTCCGAAAATGGCTGAATATTACGTAAATGCTCCAAAATTGCCAAAAAATCAAGAAAAATACATAAACAATACAAAACACGCCCCAAAACAAATTCAACTTGAGTTGCCATTTTGGCCAGTTGAATGTTGATCTTTAGAACATTCTAATTTATTTATTGAGACATATTAGTTATGATTGTATTTCAGTACTTTCTTTTATCATGAGTAAGTCTTCCGCTATGAGTTAAGCCATGCCAAGGGTTCGCTTGGGGCCAGCAATGGTTCTCGAGTGCCAGTCCTGCCCAGGGTGTAGGCTCGGGGTGTGACAAATTTGGTATCAGAGCACAGAGTTCAAGAGTCCTAGGAAGTCTGAAGCCATGTCAGTAGAGTCATGGTTATCGGTGTGAAGCACGCCACATTTATAATTAGAAGGCTGCGACACTTAGGAACTATCTCATTTCTTTCATACTCATTTCGTGCGATAGAGTTTATCTTTAAAGAGTTTCTTCTAATTCATTCTTGCGCGTGTCTTTCATATCATGCCTCCACAAAGAGCTGTCAGAGGTCGTCCTGCTAGAAGGAATGTTGAACCACATGAACAAGGGGTACTAAAGGCACCAGAAGTGCAACCCCAAGGAGAGGTCACCGATGCTGAGTTCTGAGAAGTTATCCGGATGTTGAGTCAAGTTGTGACCAACCAAGTTGGACAGAGAGAGAATCGACAGAAAGTGGCTGATACTTCTAGGATTCGTGAGTTCTTAAGGATGAATCCTCCAAGCTTCACTGGTTCAAGTGTCATTGAGAAACCAAAAAACTTTTTTGAGGAGCTTCAGAAAGTTTTTGAGATTATGCATGTTGTTGATGCTGAGAGGGTGAAACTTGTTGCATACCAAATGAAGGTTGTCGCTAGAATTTGGTTTGATCAGTGGAAAAAGAATAGAGCTGAGGGTGCACCACTTATGAGTTTTGCTTTGTTTGAGGACGCCTTCTTGGGGCGTTTCTTTCCCCGTGAACTGAGGGAAGCAAAGATACGAGAATTTGTTACTCTTAAGTAGGAATCTATGAGTGTTCATGAGTACAGTTTGAAGTTCACGCAACTTTCCCTCTATGTTCCGGAGATGGTTGCTGACATGAGAAGTAGGATGAGTTTGTTTGTTGGGTTGTCTCGTCTTTCTAGTAGGGAAGGCAAGGCAGCTATGCTGATAGGAGATATGGACATAGCAAGGCTAATGATCCATGTACAACAGGTTGAGGAAGAGAAGCTGACAAATAGAAAACAGTTTCGAAGCAAGAGAGCTAAGATAGGGAATGAGTCCGGACAACAAAAGAGTAATGTCAACCAGTCATCCATCCAACAGAAACAAAAGGGACATGCTCCATCATCTGCTAGTGCACCTGCACCAAGAAACAGAGGTAAGTTCAAAAATAAGAATTCCCAAAATTTCAGAGCTAGACCCACGTATTCTCAAGGTAGTATGGCACAAGGGGGTACTAAGACTGCTGCATGTGCTAAGTGTGGTAGGAGCCACTCAGGGGAGTGTCGTGATGGCTCCACTGGTTGCTTCAAGTGTATTCAGAACGATCATTTTATGAGAGAGTGTCCTAAGAACAAGAAGGGTAATAGTAATACGGGCAATAGAACCTAATCTTCTTCAGTTGCTCCACCACATAGAGCTGCATCTAGAGGAGTTACTTCTTTAGGGACAAGCGGAGGAGGAAACCGTCTATATGCTATCACTAGTCGCCAAGAGCAAGAGGATTAACCAGATGTTGTCACTAGTATGATCCCAAGTCTTTAACTTTGATTATTCTCTTTACCAAACATATGTGGATCGAATCACGATCTTATATATAAGAAGCATAAAAGATCTTTCTTGATCAATCCCTTTGCCCCTCATTCTTGAAGAATAAGGAAGATCCTTTTTAAGTTTGGATTTTTTTAATTTGGAATCTGGGTTCTTCTACTTCATATTTATTTAATATAAATATTTTCCCTCTCTTTTTTTATATCATTCCTTAAGTTCCATAGGCTTGATTCTGTAGAATTTGACCCATTTTCTCATTGAACGAAAGGTATGAAATAAATCAGATTGATAAAAGTAGCATGTGAAATCTTTGGTTTTCCCCTTCCTCGATCCTTATCCCATAGGTACAGTGTTTGAATCAATAGAGAACCTTTTCTTCTGTATGAATCGATATTATTCCATTCCAAATCCTTCCCGATACCTCCCAAGGAAAATCTCTAATTTGGATCCCAAATTGACGGGTTAGTGTGAGCTTATCCATGCGGTTATGCACTATTTGAATAGGAATCTATTTTCTGAAAGATCCTGCCTTTCGTACTCTGGTGGGTCTTCGAGATCCTTTCGATGACCTATGTTGAAGGGATATCTATTTAATTCAATCGATTGCGTAAAGCCCGCAGTAGCAACGGAACCGGGGAAAGTATACATAAAACACAGTTCTTTTTTAATTATATTAGTATTTTCTATTATATTAGATATATTAGACTATTATATTAGATTAGTATTAGTTAGTGATCTCGGCTTAGTGAGTCCTTTCTTCCGTGATGAATTGTTGGCACCAGTCCTACATTTTGTCTCTGTAGGCCGAGGAGAAAAGGGGCTCGGCAGGAAGAGGAGTGTACCATGAGAGAATCAAGGAGGTAAACCTCTTTCAAATATACAACATGGATTTTGGAAATATAGTTGGACTCTCATGTCAATCCGAATGAATCATCATTTCCACGGAGGTAAATCTTTGTCTACTAGGCATGAGGATAGCAAGTTCCAAATTCTATCTCGGTGGGACATGTATTACTATTACTATGAAATTCACAAATGAAGTAGTTAATGGTAGGGTTACCATTATCCTTTTTGTAGTGACGAATCTTGTATGTCTTCCTAAGAAAAAGGAATTTGTCCATTTTTCAGGGTCTCAAAGGGGCGTGGAAACGCAATAGAACTCTAGAATGGTAAAGAGATGTAACTCCAGTTCCTTCGGAATCGGTAGTCAATCCTATTTTTGATAAGGGCAGTTTACAATTGAATCCAATTTTGACCATTATTTTCATATCCGTAATAGTGCGAAAAGAAGGTCCGGCTCCAAGTTGTTCAAAAATAGTAGCGTTGAGTTTCTCAACCCTTTGGCTTAGTATTAGTAAGTTATATTTCTCGATGGGGCGGGGAAGGGATATAGCTTAGTGGTAGAGTGTCACCTTGACGTGGTGGAAGTCATCAGTTCAAGCCTGATTATCCCTAACCCCAATGTGAGTTTTTCTAGTTAGATTTGCTCCCCTGCCATCGTTCAATAAGAACGGATAAGAGGCTCATGGAATTGACATGAGGGGGCAGGGATGACTATATTTCTGGGAGCGAACTCCGGGCGAATATGAAGCGCATGGATACAAGTTATGCCTTGGAATGAAAGACAATTCCGAATCTTCTTTGTCTACGAACAAGGAAGCTATAAGTAATGCAACTATGAATCTCATGTAGAGTTCGATCCGGGCTCAGGATGAACGCTGAAGGCATGCTTAACACATGCAAGTCAGATGGGAAACACGGGAAATGGTGTTTCTAGTAGAGGATGGGTGAGTAACTTGTAAGAACCTGCCCTTGGGAGGGGAACAACAACTGGAAACGACTGTTAATACCCCGTAGGCTGAAGAGCAAAAAGAGGAATTTGCCCGAGGAGGGGCTCGCGTCTGATTAGATAGTTGGTGAGGTAATAGCTTACCAAGGCAATGATCAGTAGCTGGTCTGAGAGGATGATCAACCACACTGGGACTGAGACACGGCCCAGACTCCTACAAGAGGCAATAGTGGGGAATTCTACATAATGGGTGAAATCCTGATGGAGCAATGCCGCATCGAGGTAGAAAGCCCACGGGTCGTGAACTTATTTTCTCAGAGAAGAAGCAATGACTGTATTTGGGGAATAAACATCAGCTAACTTTGTGCCAGCAGCCACGATAATACAAAGGATGCAAACGTTATAAAGAATGATTGGGCGTAAAGAGTATGTATGTGGATTTTTATGTCCGCCGTCAAATGCCAGAGCTCAATCCTTGACAGGTGGTGGAAACTACCAAGATGGAGTACGGTAGGGGCATATGAAATTTCTGGTGGAGCGATGAAATGCGTAGAGATCGAAAAGAACACCAACGGTAAAAGCACTCTGTTGGGCCGACACCGACACTGAGAGACAAAAGCTAGGGGAGTTAATGGGATTAGATACCCAGTAGTCCTAGTCGTAAATGATGGATACTAGGTGTTGTGCATATCGGCCTATGCAGTACTGTAGCTAACGCGTTAAGTATCCCACCTGGGGAGTAAGTTCGCAAGAATGAAACTCAAAGGAATTGATGGCACTACTAAAAAACGACGGACAGAAAAGTGACAGACAGCGTCACTCCAAAAAGTGACGTCATTTGCTACACTGTCCGTCGCTTTTTAATAAAAATAATTATTTTTTAAATTATTTTTCAAAAAGCGACGGACGGCATCTCTTAGTCCGTCGCTTTTTTTTGCAGATTTTTGCGCCAAATATATATATAATTAATAATTAATTGATTAATTATTTTTTTAAAGTAGCGACGGACAATATCTCTAAGTCCGTGGCTTTTTGGTCAACATGACTGGTCAAACATTTAAGAAAAGCGACGGACAGCGTCTCTTAGTCCGTCGCTTTTTTGGTCAAAATTTTGGTCAACTATTTTATAAAAAGCAACGGACAAAGAGACGTTGTCCGTCACTTTTCTTAAAATATCTTTGACTCAGATAGAGATTTTCATATTTTCTTCTCTCTCTCTCTCTTCTCTCTTCTTCTCTCTTCACTCTTATTCTCTCCCTTCTCTCTATCGATCTCCCTCCACCAGATGTCGCCTCCACCTCTGTCGCCGCCGCCACCTTCACTGCCCTTGCCCGTCGCCGTCCGTCACCGCCCGTTGCTGTCTCTCCTCTTTGTTAAGGTTGGTGTTTAATTTTAGGTTTTTTTTCAATTCTAGTGATTATAGTTGATTGTTAGTTAGTATATTATTGTTTTAGTTTGTTGGATTGTACTATTTTTAATTTGATTTGATTATTGTTAGTTAGGTAGAGAATTGAAGATTTTTTTATTTTAGGGTTTTTTTAATTGGGTATTGTAATTAGTGAATGAATTAGGGTTTTTTTATTTTAGGACTAGTTTGAACTTGAGAATATGTAATTTGATGGTGAATTGAGATTTTTTTTTAATTTGATTGATATATTGTTAGTTAGTAAAGTGTTACTTTGAAGTTAGAAATTAGTAATTGAAGTGTATATGATGAATGTTTGAATGTCATGACTATATAGTGATGAATGTTTGAATATCATGAATATATATTGATCGATGATGGTTTTTTTTGAATTAGAACTTGAATATATAACTAATTGTTGGATTAGAAGTTTATATATAACTAGATATGAACTTGAATTTAGAACTTGAAGTTGAACTTGAACTTGGAACTTGAATATAACTAATTAATTCTTGGATTAGAAGTTTATATATAACTAATTTTAGAAATTGGATATGAATTATTGAATTTAATTAGAACTTGAATTTTTGTAGGATTTTAGAACTTTAACTAGGTTGCGAACTTTAGAAATCTTGAATTATTTTATGATTTTAGAACTTTAGGTTGTAAACTTAAGAAATCTTGAATTATTGTAGGATTTTAGAACTTAAAGTTGTGAACTTTAGAGAACTTGAATTTTTGTAGGATTTTAGAACTTTATAAGGTTGTGATCGTCAGAAATCTTGAATTATTATAGGATTTTAGAACTTTCAGTTGTGAACTTTAGATAACTTGAATTTTTGTAGGATTTTAGAACTTTAGGTTGTGAAACGTTAGAAATCTTGAATTATTGTACAATATTAGAACTTTAAGTTGAGAATTTTAGAGAACTTGAATTTTTGTAGGATTTTAGAACTTTAAGTTGTGAACTTTAGAGAACTTGAATTATTGTAGGATTTTAGAATTTTAGGTTGTGAACTTTAGAAATCTTG
>JAJOOO010006500.1:0-23186 GCA_029582685.1 Solanum piurae | reverse complement strand
GACAGACAACATTATTATTAATTGAGAGTTTCTCTTCTTTACACATTTGTGTGTGGCTACTTGGAATTTATATTACAACCTTATAAGAACGATTCTTAGGAGGTGAGATTAATTCATTAACTTGATATCTTTGGTTCTTATTCGTAAATTAAAGAAGGTAATTAATCTTATACTAATTATTGTCTCTAGTTTCTTCGTAATAGGGGTCTAGATAACTTTTGATCTAAGTTCTTGAATTGACTCTATTAGTATCATAATTAGTCTTAATCCGCTAAATTTGAATACTAAGATCAATTAGGGTTCTTAGTACTTTATTTTTAATTTGGGGATTTTATTCTTGAATTTCGCATATCTTTCAATTTTTGTCTTTAATCTTTATAATTTCGCTTCCGCATTATTTTCTTATTTATTCTGGTAACTCGATTCTTATCAAGTGGTATCAGAGCGGTTCTATCAAGGTTCCGTTCTTGATAATCTTGGAAGTTTAAAAAAAAAAATCTTTTCTAGTTGCTTAAAAGTTCAGCAAAAAACAATTACCAAAAATATGAAAAATACCAAAAAAAAGGAAGAAAATACAATCACTTATTTCAAGAAACTCCATTTTTTTTTATTCTTGATTATTTTTCTTCAAAAAGGAAAATCAAGAAGAGGGGAAATTTGAAGTTCTTTTTTTTTCTTTTTTTTCACAAAGTGGTTTTTTTCTTGTCTCATCAATCCCAATTTATCTGGGAATTGATAATTTTTTTCTTTCAACATCTTACTTCTAAAAGGATTGTTACTAGTAGGGTTTATATATAAATTCTAAAGGAACTAGCCAAAGGTTGTAATTTGAGTGGAAAAAGGCAAGAGAGGGTGAGATCAATAGAGATAAAAGAAAAGCCAAATTTAGAGATAATTATTTCTTTTATTTTGTTTTTAGATGTCTCTAACAGGAAAGGATAATTAAACTGTAACTCAAAACGATGAATTAATGAAGGCGCTCCAAATGATTAATCACTGACTTGATGCGTTAGAGATTACACAAAATCCATTTAATCCACTGAACATGACCGATGTGCAGAGGATCAATCAAAATCCGATCCCTCAAGTTAGGAGACAAGCTTTCTGAGCTTCTCAAGTCCAGCAACTGAGGATCAATTTGGTGATTATGAAGACGAATTTGAAGAAGCTTACCAATAGAGAAACGAAAGGAAGGTGCCACGAGTTAGGGTTGAAGATGGCAATCTTAGTAGCATTAAGATGAATATTCCTACTTTCAAGAGGAAAAGAGATCCAGACTTGTACCTTGATTTGGAGAGGAAAGTGGAGGCCATCTTTGATTGTCATAACTACTCTGAAAGTAAGAAGGTTAAACTTGTTGTGGTTGAATTTTCTGACTATGATGCTAGTTGGTGGAAGAAATTTTGCAAAGACAGAATAGACAATGGAGAACTACCCATTGCGACATGGGACGAGATGAAAAGGGTTATGAGAAAATGTTTTGTCCCCTCACACTTCCAAAGAGATCTGCAAAAACGCCTTCAAACTCTGAAGCAAGGTTCTATGTCTATGGATGATTATTTCAAGGCTATGAATATGGCTATGATCCAAGATAATTGTAATGAGGACGAGGAGACCACTATGGTAAGATTTCTCAATGGTTTAAATGGAGAAATAGTTGATGTAGTAGAATTGCAACAAATGTGAATTTAGATAAATTGGTTGAGTTGGCTGTAAAAGTAGAAAAACATAATAAAAGGAAGCAACAAGCTAGTTCATGAAAGAATCGATCTGCTACAACTACAAGGAAGCCATGGCCAACACATGAGGAGAAATATATACCCAACTCACAAGATGACAGGGGGGAAGGTAAATGGGAGGCCAAACATGGAAGTAAGACTTTTAACACAAAAATGTCTACTCCTTCGACCCTTTCTAGTGCTAAACAATGTCACAAGTGTCAAGGGAGGGTACATAAGGCGTTTGAATGTCCAAATAGAAGAGTTGTCTTAATTAAGGATAATGGGGAATATGAGAGTGAAAAAATTGAGGGGCAAGAAGAAGAAGACAGTGTTAGGGGTGAGGACGAGAGAGATGTGGCTCCTCATAATGAGGGAATTTTTTTTGGGGTAGTTAGGTGTCTTATGAATATTAATATGGGAGAGCTTGATGAGGCACAAAGAGAAAATATTTTTCATACACGATGTGGGATAAATGGTAGAATTTGCTTTATGATCATGATAATGGTAGTTATGCTAATGTGGTCAGTATATATGCGGTGGAGAAATTGGGGATTCCATGCACAAAACGTAAGGCCAATTACAAGCTTCAATGGTTGAATGAATGTGGGGAGCTTAAGGTGAGTAAACAATGCATGATTTCCTTTTCTATTGGAGAGTATTATGATGAAGTTCTTTGTGATGTTGTGCCAATGCAAGTTTGACATATTTTGTTGGGCCGACCCTGACAATATGATAGATATGCTTCCCATGATGGGAGGAGGAATAAGTAGTCTCTTGAACATAAGGGGAAAAGTATATTCTTGCACCATTAACTCCTTGTCAAGAGTATGAATACCAACAACGACTAAAAGAAACAATGGGAAAACATGGGGAGTGATAAAAAAAGGAGAGTCAAAAAATTGAGAGAGGAGAAAAAATTCAAGTGAGGCGCGAGAAGAGGGAGAGCAACAATGAGGAAAAAGAAAAGGTGGGAATGAGTGATAAAAAAAAGAGACTTGGTGAGAGGAAAGAGGCTAAGGGTGAAAAAATAGTGAGTCTTTCAAAATCCAAAGAGTGTTTACTTGCAAAAAAAAAAGAGGGGTTTCCCATTGTTCTTCTCACTTATAGGGATGTTATTATTAACACTAATGATTTAACTCCTTCTTTGCCTAGTGTTGTATCAACTCTTTTGCAGGATTTTGACGATGTATTTCCTCCAGATATCCCCAAGGGATTACCTCCTTTGAGAGGAATAGAACATCAAATTGACTTTGTTCCTGGATCTCAACTTTTGAATAGGCCCGCTTATAGAAGCAATCCAAATGAAACAAGAGAACTACAAAGGCAAGTAGAGGAATTTCTTTAAAAGGGGTTTGTGAGAGAAAGCATGAGTCCATGTTCTGTCCCTGTGCTTGGTACCAAAAAAGATGGAACTTAGAGGATGTGTGTGGATTGTCGTGCCATCAACAAAATAACGGTAAAGTAACGACATCCTATCCCCCGCCTAGATGATATGCTTGACCAATTGTATGGCTCTAAAATATTTTCAAAAAATGACTTAAAAATTGGATACCACCAAATTTGAATGAATCCTGGAGATGAGTGGAAAACTGCTTTCAAAACTAAGTATGGATTGTATGAGTGGTTGGTAATGCCGTTTGGCTTAACTAATGCACCTAGTACTTTCATGAGGCTAATGAACCATATATTTAAAGATTTTCATGGCAAGTTTGTGGTGGTATATTTTGATGATATTCTGATCTTTTCTACATATCTCGAAGAACATGTAAAACACTTGAGGTTAGTTTTTTATGTGCTTAGGGAGCAACAATTGTATGCTAATCTAGCCAAGTGCAAATTTTGTGTTGATAAAGTAGTCTTTCTTGGTTTTGTTGTTAGCTCGAATGGTGTTGAAGTTGATGAAGATAAAATTAAAGCAATAAAAGAATGGCCTATTCCTAAGAGTGTAACTGAAGTGAGGAGTTTTCATGAACTTTCTAGTTTTTATCGAAGATTTGTAAAGGATTTTAGTAAAATTGTTGCACCATTAACGGAAGTCATTAAAAAGGATAAGTATTTTGGGAAGAGAACAAGAGCATGCATTTAATGTCTTGAACGATAAGTTGTATTCTGCTTCTATGTTACAATTACCTCATTTTTCTAAATCTTTTGAAATTGAATGTGATGCTAGTGGAAAGGGCATATGGGCTTTTCTAATGCAAGATTCTAAGTCTATTGCATATTAGTGAGAAATTGAGTGGAGCTACATTGAAGTATTCTACTTATGATTGTAAATTGTATGCCTTGGTAAGGGCTTTGGTTACTTGGCAACAGTACTTATAGCCGCGTGAGTTAGTGATAAAAACTAACCATGAATCACTGAGGAACTTGAAAAGCCAAGCTAAGTTAAGTAAATGACATGCCAAGTGGATGGAGTTCATTGAGACATTTCCTTATGTGATTTCATACAAACAAGGTAAGGACAACATAGTGGCTGATGCATTGTCCCGAAGGTACGTGCTTGTTTCTACTCTTACTTCTAAGCTGATGGGATTTGATCACATTAAAACTCTATATGCTAAGGATTCAGACTTTGGGGTTGCTTATGATGCATGTTTGAAGGGACCTTTGAGAAATTCACTCTATGTGATGGGTTCCTTTTCAAGGAAAATAAGTTGTGTGTGCCTATATGTTCATTGCGTGATGTTTTTGTAAGAGAGGCACATTGTGGGGGGCTTATGGGTCACTTTGGGCTGGCATGCGCAAGGATGTAGAAAAATTTTGTGCACAATGTTTCGAATGTAAACATGCTAAATCTAGGGTTTTACCACATGGGTTGTTTATTCCATTGTCTGTTCCAATTTCTTCTTGGATAGATATCTCTATGGATTTTGTCTTCGGTTTACCAAAAATGAAGAATGGCAAGGATAGTGTCTTTGTTGTGGTGGATAAATTCTCCAAGATGGCTCGTTTCATTCCATGTTTGAAAACTAATTATGCTTCTCATGTGGCTGATTTGTTTGTTAAGGAGGTGGTGAAATTACATGGCATACCTAGAACTATTGTTAGTAATAGGGATGTTAAGTTTTTAAGTCACTTTTGGTGTGTTCTTTGGGGAAGGTTAGGGACCAAATTGTTATTTTTTACTTCTTGTCACCCCCAAACCGATGGGCAAACTGAGGTGGTGAATAGAACATAAGGGAACATGTTGAGGGATGTTTTGAAAGGTAAATTAACTTCTTGAGAGGATCACTTGCCTTAGGTGGAATTTGCTTATAATAGAACTATTCATTCTTCTACTGGGTCTTCTCCTTTTGAAGTTGTTTATGGTTTTAACCCCCTTACTCCCCTTGATTTAGTGCCACTGCCTACTAATGATATTGCTAGTTTTGATGGAAAGAATAAAGTTGAGATGATGAGGAAATATACATGAACAAACTAAACTGGCCATTGAAAGACGGAATAAACAAGTTGTCTTGAGAAGAAACAAAGGGCGAAAGCAAGTCATTTTTTAGCCTGGGGACTTAATTTGGATTCACATGCGTAAAGAACGGTTTCCCACCAAAAGGAAGTCTAAATTGCATCCTAGAGGTGATGGACCCTTCAAAGTTCTCGAGCGTATTGGAGACAATGCTTACAAATTTGATTTGCCTGGTGAGTATCAAGTAAGTGTTACTTTCAATGTTGTTGACTTGTCCTTGTTTGATGTAGGGTCTAATTCGAGGATGGATTCTTTTCAAGAAGAGAGGGATGATAGCTCCATGGACACGGCTGAGGCTATAGAAGCCCTAGTAAGACCATCAAGGTCTCAAGTTAAGGAGTTACAAGCTAAGGTCGTTGGGCATAAATGGGAAATCAAGAAGATGGTTATCATGGAAGAAAAGCCCAAGAATGAGTCCAAGAATTGTGGAGAAGAATGGAGTAGGTGCTACACATATTTTATGGTTCAAGTCCAAGCCCAAATGGAAGAAGAATGGACCACACAAAGCCCAACAAAGGAGCCCAAAAAGCTGAATGCTTAAAGTCAAAGTTTAGTCAAAGTGTCCTAGTTTAAAAACCTTTATTTAAAGTTTCCTAGTTTAAAAAGTTTCCTAGTTTAAAAGTTATCCTAGTTTAAAGTTTCCATAAAAGTAGGATTTAAATCTCATTCTATTAGGGATAGGTTTTCCCTATATATAGGGGTTTGATTTTATTATTTCGACAGACAACATTATTATTAATTGAGAGTGTCTCTTCTTTACACCTTTGTGTCTACTTGGAATTTATCTTACAACCTTATCAGAATGATTTTTAAGAGATGAGATTAATTCTTTAACTTGATATCTTTGGTTCTTATTCGTAAATTAAAGAAGATAATTAGTCTTATACTAATAATTATTGTCTCTAGTTTCTTTGTAATAGGGGTCTAAATCACTTTTGTTTTAAGTTCTTGAATTCACTCTATTAGTATCATAATTAGTCTTAATCCGCTAATTTTGAATACTAAGATCAATTAAGGTTCTTAGTACTTTATTTTGAAATTGGGAATTTTATTCTTGAATTTCGCATATCTTTCAATTTCTGTCTTTAATCTTTATAATTTCGCTTCCGCATTATTTTCTTGTTTATTCTGGTAACCCGATTATTATCACCTTCCTACGAGACCTAACTATGACTCGTAAATCTTTTGACACACCGTCCTAGTCGACCGTAGAATGAGATATTGCAACTTATTTTTTCCAAAAATTTTAACCCACCTTGTTCGGCCCATAGACCGGACGCGTAGAACACAATAGTAGGAAAAAAATTCTATCATTTCCTTTTTCCAAAATCCAAGGTGTTAGATTTTTTGACCATTTTTAGATTATAATATTTTACTTCTTTACTACAATAATTTATAGATAACGTTAGCGTAAAAGATAAAACTAATTTCAAAGAAATAAAAAATTGAAGAGATTTAGATTGTTTTAAAATAAATTACAATATATGTAGATTGAATCTTGATACTCTCTATCATAAAATTAGTCACATGTAGAGATTAAATTTGAAGGATTGTTAACAAAGACAATGACAGAAATGATTGGGAGATTTTGAGCCTATGACTTTACAGTGGCCTCCCTTGCAATTTTGCTTGCAAAGATTATCACATGTTGTATCATCACTGGAGCCTGGAACACATCTCCCGATGTGGTTGTCAGTGCAACATTTCAAACCATCTCCTTGGATCGAACCTAAAATTCAAATTTGATTGTAGATTTTTTTTATATCAAGCTTCAAAATTTTCTAACATAAGGTAGCAGGTACATAATATAATATGGAGAAAATAAATATATAAGTGCATTATTTGATTTTGTCCCAAAATTGGGAAACATTTATATGCATTATCTTATAACTTTAAATAATCACTTTATGCATTCGTTTTTTGTAAAATGATTCAATTTTTACTAATAATAAAAGTAAAAAAATTATAAACAAAAGAAATTGACTTGTTGATGCTACAGGTGTTAATGGTTTGGTTTGGGCGTATTTTCACTAAGGACAACCAAACTTACTAAGTAGATTTTTCAAATATTGGAACCAAGCAAAATCAATTAAGCCAATTTTTTATTTCTTTGATTTTTTTAGTTAATATGGGTTTTTGTCGATTTTTAAAAAATATATAATATTATATTTTTCAATTTATTCTGAACATGAAATAAATTCTTGAATTTATAAAAGTAAAAATCGAACAAGAAAGTAAAGACATATATTGGATGGCAATAAAGTCAAACACCAAGAATCAATATTGTAAAAGATTAACTTGTACTGTAATTTTTTAAAATGGGTATTTTTATAGTCAGTTTAGTTTGACCAATTCAATTTTTTTTTAAAATGTTTTGAAACACTAATAAAATGTTAACAATTTTGATAATCAAAACTAAATTAAATCAAAGAAATGTCTATGTTTTCTCCAATTTATGTCAATTATGTTTTAGTTTTTATATTTTTCATAAGCACCCCAACTTAAGTTATTATTGTTCAATTGTAGATAAATGTGGTATAAAATGAAATACCTGAGATAAGGAACACAATGAAAAGGACTCCATAAAGAATTTTTGAGAAGCTAGACTTTGTCATTTTGTTCAATATTAATTTTGAGGTTATGAAATATGTTTCTGATTAACAATTTATTCAATTAATTTATAGAGGACGGTTAGAATATTTATGGAAATTTATTGTTATTTCCATTCTATATTTATTTGTGTCTATGAGAATTTTATGGTATATCATTAACTTTTAAAGATCATTTCACAGTTTTTTCTTACACGTCTCTAGTTTAGTTTAGATAAAATTTATTTTAGACTTTTAATATTGTTAAAATATTAATACATATATGTAATCTAGGGGTGTGTAAAAACCAAACCGACCAATAAACCGAACCGAAAAAGCGTTATTGGTTTATTGTTATTGGGTTATTGGGTTAACGGTTATTTAATGGTTTTATAAAAAAAATATTGGGTTATCGGTTCGGTATTGGTTTTTTAAATTGGGTTATTGGGTTAACCGATAACCCATTAAGAATATTATAATTTACTATTTTAATTTTTAGTCATACATAAATATCAAACAAAAATTATTAATATAATCAATATATTAGACTATAACTATAAGGACCCTACACAATTAACATTACTTAATTAACTTTGCTCTCTGCATTTACCCTGTAGGTTTTAGTATTACTTTAGTCTTTACGTTCATAACGTCAAAAATCTAAAGAACTAAGAACGACAACGGAAAAGGTTAGGCAACGACTAGGGTTGTAAATTATGAGTATTTGCTATACTTTTACTACACTAAGCAAAAAATTTGCACTCAATGAGTAATTAGATTTCCCTCTTTTTTTATTTCGTGTTAAATTGTTGGACAAGTCATGTATTTGTTTTGAAATCATTTTCTTATTGGTTAAACTGAAAACTAAATCGTTAAAGACCAAAACCGATAACAAATATCTTATTGGTTTGGTTATCGGTTTAGCATATTTAAAAACCGATAAACCGAATCGATAATACTTAAAATCGAACCGTATCGACTGATACACACCCCTAATGTAATCATTTAAAATTTATTAAATATAAATTAATAAAATGATTCGTATTATATTTAATTCATAGATATATTAATCCAAATAAATATTATGTATTAATATAATTTGGTTAATTTCTTAAGTCCAATATGGATTTAATTTAAGTCTACATTAATTGATTTGGACTACAATAGATGAGCTTAGTTTGCAAAGCCAGATGTCATCTCATCCTAAAGATCTAGTTTAGCGCCATGTGTCAAACGATGTGGTTTGATAAGGCAAACAAAGAAGTCAATAGGATCATGCTATGTGTCGAAATACCAAGCCCACTATCACGACCCGGCTTCCTGAGCCATGATGGCACATACTAAATTCCACCAGTAGGTAAGCCGACTCGTACCTACAATAACAAGTAGTGGGTACAAGGATAGAACTAAACAATACATACCATTAATAGTAAGAAAAGAAAGAAAAAACAAAAACTATATAAACAAAAGATGCCCTCCTAGATTCTGGAAGTCACGAGTACAGATTTGTTTAACAAGAATAAATACAAGTCCCAAAAGTGAACTGCAACAAGTCGTCTCAAAGGCAAAGACAAGCTAACATATGTACAAAAGGAGACAGACTGGTCCAGGACACCAAGTGCTCACCTTCATCTTTGATATCCACAAGCTACAAAAAACAGCACGAACGATCACCGTTGGTAGCTATTATTAGGACCTACATAAAGAAAAAGATGCAGAGTGTAGTGTAATTATCAAAACAAAGGTACTCAATAGGCATCATAGGCCGACTGCGCAAGAAAGGTAATAACAATCTAAAAAGATAGAATCTAGACACAAACAACGGTCACAGCGGGAAAGAAAGGAAGTACATAGGCATACAGAAAGTAAATCTAAGTACAACTAAGTTAAACCTAACTTGACCCCCATAAGCCCATAAATTACACTCGTGCGCAAGTTTTAAAAAAATATAACGACCCTCATAAGCCCAAAAGATACATAGAATAGCTAAGACTATAAAGATAAAACACCCAATCCCAAGTCCAAATAAGAGTCAACCGGGCCTCAAACCTCAAGTGATAGTATCCCAAAGAAGTAACGACCTCAAACTGTAAAACAATAGTCTCATGCCGAAAATAACGGTCTCGAACCGTAGTACATCAACCTCTGACATGGGAGAATGGCCTCGAACTGTAGCACACTGGCCTCAAACTGGAAATAATCATAGTGTCCATCCAACTCCCATCCTAGCTAGCAAGAGTAAATAAAGATCCTATCGACTACGAAAAGGATTCAAATACTAATACTATGTCATCATGGAATGTCGTCCATCCAAAGGTATCAACAGAAGGCTCCCATCCTTGTACGACTCACCCTCTAATCGTCGCGATAACACAAACCTCAGGTAACGCATCGGAGACGCAGAGATGGGGAGAGAGAATATAAGGTCTAAGAAGCTGCACAAACGCCTAAACTAAGGCTCATACTACCAAAATAAAGTATGTTATTCAAGTCTACAAGGACCTAGTTTGTCTAAAACAACGTCGGAAATATGATAAACTGCAAGGGGGAAGAGTCTAAGGCATCATTAACCTATCTTAGACTAAGGTTGAACATGCTTCATAACACACATGATAATACAATTAAATCACATAGAATGTTGCAACACACAAACAACCCCCAACTAACATAATACTACACTCAAATTCAAGTCGATCAATCCTAAAATATTTTCTCTAAAAGAGAAGAAGATTTAATTACGTACCCACCCCCAATTCATACCAATCATAATAAATTTGCACATCATGCTTAATCTAAGAAGAAAAGGAAGTCGTAGCCTACCTATATGCCGACCACACGTGCCCCCAATCACATGGCCGGAGCTTTTCCTTTTCGAATGGCCTCCAAACACTGCCACGCTATCAAAACTAGAATTAAAACGTAAGTACAGTTGTTAAGACATTAAAACTCTTAAAATGGAGACAAACCAATTTTAGAGTCAAAAAGAACTTGTGGGACCCACACTAGAATTTCAAGAATGTACTCCATCAAGAGGTCCTAAACCACACCTCAAACTTGTGTCCCAAAATTGAACACAGTTCGGGGATTAGAAACAACCAACAACAATCTTACAACAATTCACAAATAAAGGGAGGGACAACAACTTCAAACAAGAATTCACCTCAAACGAAGGTCCACCAACATGCCACAGTCATACCACAGTAAAGCCTCGACGATTACAAACGTGTAAGACTTTAATCACTCAATTCCGCCAAGAAATGACCAAGAAACACCTTTTCAGTCCTCAGAAGGATAGTAGATTATGTTTGTCAGAAGTTCATCACGGATGTGAGAAAGAGGGTCACGATTGCCCAAATAATTCTGAAAAGTCCTCTAGTAGCTAGAAGTAAACTGAGCACTCCGTACTAAAATAATTGAGACCCGCACACCATGAAGATGGACCACCGCATGGATGTACATATGGGCTAACCACTTGGCGTTGAATGTAGACTGAACAGGTAGGAAGTGTGCTGATTCGGTCAACTAATCAATGATGACCCAAATGTTGTCAACATCTCTAGAAGTCCGAGGAAGTCCTGCCACAAAGTATATGATGATGTGATCCCACTTCCACTCTGGAATGGGTAATCTCTTAAACTCACTGCCAGGTCTCAAGTGATTGTCCTTAACCTGCTGGCAGCTAAGGCAACTAAATACATAATTAGTAATATCTCTCCTCATACCACTCCACCAATAATGCTGCCTAAAATCACGATACATATTCGCGGTGCCCGGATGGATCTATCTAGAATCGTGGGTCTAACGAAGTATCAGCTGAATCAAACTCCCAACTCTTGGGACATAAGTATGGCCTACAAACCTCAAAACCCTATTTGAATCTATGGTAATCTGACTGGCGTCACCTACTAACAATCGATCTCAAAGTGCCACCAAGGCCTCATCCTCATACTATTGTCTACAAATCTGATCAAGTAGAGAGAACTGAACTCACACATACGCTAAGACACACCTAGAATCTGAAACATCCAACTGTACCATCTAATTATCTAAATATTGAATGTATCCACCGTAGATAAGAAAGCTAGAGGATCCATACTCACTGCCATCCAACTCAAGCCACCCGCTATTACATTTGTCGAGCCTAGATGGTAGAGAATAGAGAGGTCATAATTCTTTAGAAGCTCAATCGAGTGATGCTTCCTCGAATTAAGTTCCCTCTAATTGATGATGTACTGAACTCTTGTTATCATGGTAGATCTCACAACAAAATCCATACAGGTACTGCCTCCAGATCTTAAGCTCAAAAACTACCACCACGAACTCCAAATCATGGTTGGGGTAGTTGCGCTCATGTAACCTAACCTGCCTTTACATATTAGCAATAATTCAGCCTCAATCCATATATACACAACCCAAACCAACTTCGGATGCATCACATTATACCGTGTAGCCCTCACCCTCAACTAGAGTGTCAATATAAGAGTAATAGTCAACAACTCCTCTAGCTTCCAAAATCTCAACTCACACTCCTCAGACCACTCAAAGGCACATCAAGGTTATTCAATTGGGTCAGAGGTGTTGCAATGGTGTAGAAGCCCTCCATGAACCGTTTGTAGTAGCCTACCAATCCGACAAAGCACTAAACCTAAGTAACTGAAATAGGCCTGGTCCAATCCTGAATTGCCTCAATCTTCTCCAGATCTACCACGATGCCTTCCTTGGACACCACATGTCCCAAGAATGTTACAGACTCAACCAAAACTCACACTTTGAGAACTTGGCATAAAGTCGCTAATCTCTCAAAGTCTGGAGCACAATCCTCAAATGTTGCTCATGATCATTCCTGCTCTATGAGTATACTAGCATATCATCTATGAACAAGATAGAAAAAAATCAAAGATACGGCCCAAACACTTGCGTCACCAAATCCATGAAGGAAACAATGAAATTAGTCAACCTAAAAGACATCACTAGAAACTCATAGTGGTCATATCTAGTCCTAAATGCGGTCTTAGGGATGTTTGTTGCCTTGATCCTCAACTGATGGTAACCAGACCTCGGATCAATCTTCAAGAACATTGTGGTACCCTAAAGTTTGTCGAACAAATCATCAATCCTAGGTATGGGGTAATATTTTTTCACTGTCACCTTATTCAACTATCTATAATAGATACATATGCGTATCGAACCATCCTTCTTCTTCACAAACAAAATTGGACCACCCCAAGGCAATACACTAGGCCTGATAAATCTCTTACCTAAGTGATCATTAAGATAAACATTGAGATCCTTGAGCTCTGTAGGAGCCATGTGATATGGCGGAACAGAAACATGTCGAGTACCCAACTCAAGCTCAATGGGAAAGTCAAAACCACACTTTTAGGGGTAGGCCAGGTAGGTCAAACATATCTACAAACTCATAGACAATTGGAACCAACTCCACAAGAGGAACCTCCCTACTCAAATCACGTACATAGTCCAAGTAGGACAGACATCCGCTAGCCACTAGCCTCCGAACCTGAACTTAATATATAACTCCAACTAGTGTGCTATATATTTTGTAACACCCCAAAAAATTCTATGCTAAGACCCTAATAATTCTATAACATCTTGCAACTCTACTATTAAAATTTGATTTTTTTGTGGAACACCTCTAACTTTGAAAAAGGCTAAAGAGGGCTAACGGGTAAGTCCACAAACCCAAAAATTGACCATGGACCCTTCACAGAACCCTAAATGGTTCGTTTAGGAGTCCATGGCCTGTTTAGGGCAAGGTTCCCAACCATCCAGATCTTCCAAGTGGTGAATCACCTGTACGAAACCCTACATAGTCTGTGGTGGCTTGTATGGTCTGTTTAGGGGTCATACAAGTCACCCATCAGCTTTTATGTATAAGGTCAACTTCAAATGACCATATCTCTCAGAACATAATGAATTATGTGGCCCTGACCATTAAAATTAAAGGTCTTTGAATCCTATTTCCAACACCACCAATTTTGCCCAATTCGAGTTTAAAGTAAAATGTTATGCCCATTTTAGTAAGGTCCTGTCAGACAGGCGAAGGTTCACCGACCGCTATATGGCCCATGAAGTGTTTCACGGGTTGTGGAGCAATACACAGTCTGTGAAGACTTCCTTGAAGGGCACTCTGATAGTTTCTTAAGCTAGGGTCGTTTTGGTCTTTCTCCTATGCATTTTTTACATAAACAATGTCGTGTTAATCCCTATTCTAAACCTAAACCACAATGGTTTACACCTAGATAAGGGGTTAGAAAGTTTTAATTAGTTATTTTACGTTCATTAACACTTCAAGTCATTTGAGCAACGTTCCAAGAGGAGAAAAGCTAAGGTTTCAAGTATTCTTTGAATTTTGTTGATTTTGCCAAAAACTTCGTTCTTCCATGTATGTAAGGCTATCATAGTGTTGGACTAGTTCATCTTCACGCCCTACATCTACTTTCAAATCAGTAAGTAGTAATCTAGGATTCTATCCTTATATTTGAGTATTCTTGAGATGATTGATATTGAGTTTTGAGTCCTTCAGTTGTTGATTATTGAATTTCTATTTCTAATCATTGAATTGTCATACATTGTCTGTTGCGATTATTGAGTTGATTGTTCATGTCTATTTTTTAGCATGAACCCTATTCTTGAGTATTCATTGAATTCTTATTGAGAATCTTTTAAGCAAAACATAATTATTTAAACTGAGGTTTGAAGAAGTAAAGAGGAGTTTGAGGAAGAGTATAATGGAAAGTATTTCCCAAATTTTCATTTTTACATGAAGAAAGAGTATTATTTTTAGAAAAGTAAATGAGTTTTCAGAAAGATTGAGTACAGAGTAGTTAGCTCTTAAAGAGGCCTTTTTGAGTATTTATCTCAACCCAGAGAAAGTATGTTTACTTTGAGACATGTAGGACTCATGTGTTTACTTGTTCAACTTTATACAAGTTTTAGTGTCTACTTGTGTATATCCAATGTTAGAGGACATAAACGTAAAATGAAGCCAAGTTAAAGAGCAGATTTATGTATTATGCCTAATTTAGATCACAAATTTCAAAAATCTTTCTTTTTAAACTTTGTATCAAATCAAACTAAGTCATATAAATTGAGACAAGAGGAGTATAACATTAGAAATCAAAATTAGTTGTCCAAAGAGGAATTGAACACCACAATAAAGCAAAACCTAACTCATTAATGGAAGTTATATTAATTAATTGATTTATGTTTTATTATTATACTTTAAATAATTTTTATTAGTATAATATTACTATATCATTTATTTATTTATTTTATTTTTTTTTAAATATCAACACAACTTACAAAATTTCATGCATGTGATATTGTTGGTACCACCACTATTGAATTTACAACTCTGCTTACTTTGTAAGCAACACATATCACATAAATATAATATTCTGAGACAGAAAAAGTTTGCAACGTAAAGTTTGGTGCAACAATATACTTCCTCCTCCGTCCACTTTTATTTATCATGTTGCGCTTTTCGAAAGTTAAATTGACTAACTTTCAAAATTAAATTAGATTACATTAGTTCGATATTTAAAATTATAAAATTTAGATATTCAAAAACTATATGAAAAGTACTATAAATTGCAATTTTTCGCATATCAATATGATGAAAAAATACATCGTAAAATGTTAGTCAAAGTTTTTATAGGTTGACTCTAAAAACGGATCCTATGACAATTAAAAGTGGACGGAGTAGTATTTTTCATTTTAATTTGCGTGACATATTTCTTTAATTAATATTGATACATTCTTTTATGGGAAAATTACGCGTATAAGCAAACATATACTAGTTAATTACTTAATATAGCTATAGTTTACCTTAATTACAATTCGCAGCTTACTTTTAGCTATAATTATATAACTCAGCTTTTTAGTTTTGTATAATTCGCGCATTTGTATAATTCGGAATTTGTATAATATAATTTGTATAACTTTTGTATAATTCAGAATTTGTATAATATAGTTTGTATAACTATTTGCACTTCTAATGTTTGTAATTGTATAAATTCGTTATTTTGAGTTTATACAAAAATAACTGAATTATACAAATGTATCTGCGAATTATACAAACCTGTGAATTATACAAATCCGCGAATTATACAAATGAGGCAGCTTAAACTTTAGCTACAACCCGTAAATATGCAAACTATAGCTATGGAGCATAATTAAGTTTATTATAATGGCTATTTGTGAAAGTTTCCCTTCTTTTATTTGATAGTCTCATCCAAAAGTTTGTACTTTTTTTTAATAATAGTGTTAGAAACATTACAAAGTCATTCAATTGCTTTGATTTAAATTATCCGAAAAACATAATGCTTGATATATATGAACAAAATATGATATTTCATAAATTTTGTATTCAATTAAACTATATCTTATAAAATTGACACGACGAAAACATATAAAATTAGTAAACCCTCAATAATGCAAGACATAAGCATCATATTGAACAGTAGCATCTCCAGTTTTGAAATCCCATGAATGAGTACTAGCTTCAACATATCCTCTAGCAAATCGGAAAAGCCCACTCCCTCCGATCACCGCCATTTCTCTCACCTTCTCGAACACCGGATTCCGACCAAGTATAGTAAAAGTACTTCCATTATATTTCCCTTCAATAAAAGCAAAATTCATAACCATCATTAAACCAACATCATTAAGTGAAGCAGCACCATAAAACCCTTGTGCCCTTCCAACAATCTTGGAACTTAATTCTGGTCCTAAGGTTAAGGCATTATCTATCATATTCATTTGTCCAAAACCTGTTGTTGTGTTTTTAGGTGGTGGAATAATCATCATTGATGTTGGTTTTGAACCACTTAGAATATCATGCCAATAAAATCGAAAATAACTGAATTTTTCCTTTTTTAACCTTGTGGGTTTTTTGTTTATGGATTTTCCAAAAATATAAGTATCTTCTTCTCCGGTGGCCGGAAAGGCCACCAGAGAAAGGAAGATGGAAATGGTGAAGATTTGGAGTAATAGTTTGGCCATGGAGTGGAAGTAAATTATTTGAGTCACTTTGGTGGAGAATGGAATGATATGGTGTGTGGATACTTGTTTTTATAAGTAAGTTAAAGTCCAAAATTTTCCATATTTCAACTACCAACACATGAAAAATTATAAAATTGTGGACAATGACACTATTCATTTTACACCATCAAGTTAGCATTATGGGACAAATATACCCCTCAATTTTATGATTTACACCATATAAAGTGGTGTATATATTATATATATAATATATTCCCTTTTCGTTTAATAAATGGTGAATATCTTCGTCGATTAACAAATGATATATTTACTCTTTTTATTGATAAACTGAATTGAATATCTTAAACCTAATTTTAAAATTCTAATAATGTCACGTGGCTTAAAAAATCTTCCCTCATCGTTAACTTTTGCTTAAAAAAGTATAGTCGGATGAACGGAGAAAGTATAGTGGACAAGTAAAAATACACAGACTCCCGATCTGATAACAATTTTATTGTTAGTCCCGCTATTAAATTTTTTTAGCATTGTTATGCATGTTGAGAATTTATTTAATTTAATTTTTTTAGTATTATTAAAAAAAGTATTTATTGTCATGTAAATACTATAAATCTTATAATCGTATAAATATTATGGCATATTCTTAAATCTAATTTTGTTTTTGTTAAATGCTAATCAAAATTTATAATATAATTTTAAATAGAAGAAGTAAGACTTTTGAGTCGCCAATAAGAATTGTAATAGAATATATAAAGTAAGTTTTTTATTCTTTACAACAGGTTTCAGGTTGGATTCTCCCTCAGTATGGAGCTATTTTTTTAGAAAGCGTTTTATTTTTAAAGTGAATTTTTTTGACACAAATTTAAATTTAATCAAACTTTAAAGCAGATATCGAATATCGAGCGATAATCGAAACGAAAAAAAAGACTTGAGTCATCAATGACCTTCATACTTGCTTCATACTCGCAATGTTTTAAATTTGTTATTGAAATTCAAGAAAAGCATGCGCACATCAATGAAAGTTTGGTTGGTTTACCAATTCCACGTACAAAAAGGCATGATATATTTAGTCATCCATTCTTTATGGCATCTTAACCTAATCATTTTAGCATATCCTTGAGTTAAAAGTTAAGCATGTTAAAGAGTTGAGAGATGTTAAACAGCCAGAGAATTTTGGCCAGAATTTTGGATAGACAGTTATAACCTTTTTCCTTCAAATTAAGGCTTGCTCTTTTCTAGTAAATTGTATAAAGCATTTATTATTTTGATAAGATTAATGTTTTGAATCCCACGTAATAAAATATTTAACATTTTTATTTCTTCGTCAAATTCATTTTCCTTCTCGTTTTCCGTCATTCTACTTCTTTACCTTACCTTTTTTTTAATTATCCTGGCTCTTCTTTTTTTTTTTTAAATGTGGAGTAAATTAAAAAAGAAACTAACAAGAATAAATATCTACTTTCTGTCTCCAATAAAGCAACTCTATAAGATAACAGAAAAAATACTATTTTTGAGATTTAATTTCATATTTTTTTGTATATTAATAATTAATATATTAAAAAAAATTATATTATAATTCAATTTTAAATACACTATTCATATTTTAAAATAAAACACTTGCGCTACATGTAGTGTGAAAATTCTATACGTACACTTTCAATGAGTTTATCTATAACTAAATATATTAAAATAAATTATTAAACGATAAACTAAAATTATAAAAATATAGTTTTTGTGAAATTATTCTAACAAAATTTTAAAATGGAAATAAAATTTTCATTCATGCATTTGATTTAAAAATAATTAATATTTTTTTAAAATGTTAAGTGATACAAATTAGTTAATAAGATATATCAACGGTTAGTAATAACTTTCTTTTAATTTAAATTCGTACATTATTTATAATTTTATTTAAATGTAATATTTATTATATATAATTTCTTTTTATTTATTTTCTTGCTTTAAAATTATGTATATATAATTATTAGATAGAATTTCATTTACGTAGAATATTCATTCTATACAATGTTTATATTTTTTTTAGGAAATTAGAAATAACATTATTGGTGGATAAAAATTGTATGATTTTTATAATATAGAAGATGTGAATGTTTGATTTCAAAATATAGAGGGTCTATTTTTAATTGAACATATATAGTATACATGTTTAGTGTAATTAATTAGGATTGATACTTATACGTTATAATATGAGTCTTATGATTTTTATAATATATTGATCTCTATAAAGTGTTTTGAGTTTTGACTGTTTTTACTGTAATATTTTCAGATTATATTAAAAAATAGTAATATATAATTTAAATTTATTTAAACACAATAATTCATTAAATTATTTAATTAGAGCTCATATTAATAACAAGTATCAGTAACAATTCATAAGTTATCAAGTCCATATATATAATATAGAGGCGCAAGACTATAACATTAATGCAGCTTGTTGTTAACTAGGGATATCACTTAATTATTTAAATATATAGTTTAATTTTTTAAAACATAATTAGCAAATATGCAAAACTACAACATTATGTGTAACTATCTTTGGTTGTTGTTAAATAGGATCGTCGCTTATGAACCATATGATTTTAAGTATTTCTATAATGTGTCGATGCATAGTAATTCTAAAGTACTTTGAGTTTTGATTGTCATCATTGAAATATTTTTAAATTATATTTTTATTTTTTATGCATAGCTTGATTTTTTTTAACATACTAATAATTACTACAATTACCTAATTAGAGCTCATATTAGTAACAAATATAAGTAATGATTCTCAAATCATCAAATTGACATAACACAGGGGCACAAGACTACAATATTTGGCTCTTTTGGTTTGTTATCTATGGTTGATACGTATGAATTAGAGTGTTTTGATATTTTACATATATTTAAAAAATTATGTAAAATATAATTTAATTATGTAATTTAAATTTATTTATATAATAAATACAATAAAATTACTTAATTATAAAAATTCATAATCAGTTTCAAAAAAATATTAATTTGAGGGAAAAATAATATTAATACTGTGACTATAACTATGTAAACTTAATATTTTAACATATCATTTAATAACAAACAAATTTTTTTTATAAAACAACAAATAATACTAATAAAGAAAAATATATATGTTATGAAACTTTGATAGTTCATGCTTAACAAATTTGTGTTGTCATTGTCATCGGAGAACTATAAAGATGTTTTTCTTTCAATTTTTTTTATAAAAGTTTATTTTGAAATCATAAAGAACTTTCTATATCCTTTCCGTGTTATTATAATTTTTCAATGAAGCGCCATCAATATTTTTATCCAAAAAATATTTGTATACGTCTCTAGTACTAAAATAAAAAAAAGTATTAATTTTAATGAATCTTTATTTGTGTATGATATGATTCATATACGATCGAGGATATGAAGACAATCACATAATAAGAGAAACATTATTATAGTTTCAATTTTCTTCATATTTCGCTCACATACATTCTAAGTATAATCAAATAAAATATATTTTTATTATTTAACTTCTTTCTAGAAATCGATGTGTAACAACAACTTCTTGAAATAAATAGGAGTAATTGTTTTGCCAGCTCAGTCAATTTCAGATTTTTAATTTTGAGTATTATAGATATACATTTTTAATATTTAAATTTAGATATAATTTATCTTTTCTAGATTAGAAATTATAAACTAAAATAGATCATCTACACTTTACTCCTCTTTTATACTTTTTAAATTTTCACTTTTTATCATTAAGAAATAAGAAATGGAAAATAAATAAACAAACAAGAATAATTAAAAAGGAGGAATTTTTGAAACTGAAAAAGAGATATATTTTTTACTACTTTTTTTATTATGTAAATTTTTACTACTACGCTTACATTTTTAATATGTTTTAAAACATTTTATTTTTTTTAGATCTTGAAAATTTCAAGAGAGAAGAGTGGGTGAAACTTATGTTTTCTTTGGTGGATTTTGTGGTTCATTTTTAATGTTTAACTATGAAATCATAAATAATTAATCTCATCAATCATTTTCAATGCATTGGAAATATAATTGAAGAATATATTCAATATTTGAGTTAAAGGGCAAAAATGTCCAAAAACAAACTAGTTTATAGTGTGAACATGTCCTTTTATCATTCTGACCAAATTATGGCCAAATTTTTCTGGTCAAAAGGATTTTTCCTAAAGAGTCGGTGGAATTTGTTACAATACATTAATTTTTTATTTTTTTTACACACCTCATCAAGACTTTAATGTGAATTTCTTTTACATAAATACAAATTTAATCGAATTTCTAATATAAAACATCGAGCGGAGGATAAAAAAATATTAGTTAATGCGTTTCTACTTACATGTCATTATTTTAAATTTTATGTTCCTTGAAAAATTAGGTAGGTTTATCATTGTATCTTTATTTAGTGTTCTATTAAAGTCAAGTTTTCAATAAATGAACATGAATTAATTTATTTTGATTAACTAATTTGACCAATAAACATGAATAAATTATTTAGTTTTCTATGTTGGTTAAATTTATATTTTCAAGATTAATAACTCTCAACTGTAAAATGAAAAAAATAATGTCAGTTTTTTGTGAAATGACAAATATTCCCTCTGTCCAATAATACTTGTCTACTACTCCCTCCATTCCATATTAAGTTAATTTTTGAGGTGTTTCACACCCTTTAAGAAAAGTAGATTAAGACATAAATTGAACCTAGTTTTCCATTTTTACCCTTATTAATTATTGTCCAATTTATGATTAAAATAATTAAATATTAATTAAACACTAATTCTAATACTAACTAATGAAAGGTAAAATTGGAAGAACACAAAGTATGGTTTACTTATTTTATTTAAGTGTATCATATCAACTTATTTTCGATACTTTTAAGTCAAAAGAATTTTAAACACTTTTACAGTGTTTAAAAAAACTAAAAAAAATATTATAATTATTTATTTTTAAATTAAAATAATAAAAATAAATTAAAAGTGATAACATAAGAATCGTAACTTATAGTGTATGCTTATAATTAATCATAGGTTATAAAAGTATGTCCAAACAAACTCTATATACATTTTCTAAAATGGGTCCACCATGCTTAAAAGTATAGACTATACAGTATTGGTATCCTGGAAAAGACCGAAGACCCATTCGGGTGTCATCATCAATTATTTTATTTTTTACATTACTCCCGTTGTTTCTAGTCACTTATCTACTTTTGAATTGATACACTATTAAACAACATATTTATTGATATAGCGAGTTTATCATTTTACCCTTATTAATTATGAAGTGCATAAATTAAAAACTTAAGATTTTCAAAATGTTGTACCTTTTTCAAAGTAATTAATTGAGGGTATAATATGTTAAAAGAAATTGTCTTTTCTTAATTTGTCAAAATGAACAGGTAATCAGGGACAAAAATAAAAATAAAAATGGACAAGTAATTAAAGATAGATGGAGTAATATATAATTACAAATAATATAAATGACATTTGCTTGGATAAATGAGTTTAGTTGGCCCATTGGTTTGGCTCCTTGCAAGGGTTGTGATCTGCTCAATTTATATAATTCACTTTATTTTAATCAGTAACAATTTAATTTTAAAATGGTCATTTTATCATTAATAAAATGATATATAGTCACACAAACATCTACATTAATTTTTAAACTACAAATTTTCAAAAAATTTCTTTCTTTCTTAAATATCGTATCAAGTCAAACCAAGTCATACAAATTAAAATAAATAAAATATAATATTAAAATTAAATTACTTATCCAAAAAAGAATTGAGCAGAATAATACAGCTAAACCTAACTCGTTGATGAAAGTTATATTGATTTACTTAATTTATGTTTTATTATTATACTTTAAATAATTTTTATTTAACAAAAAGCACACGCGGAAGTCTCTCCAATCACGTCAGACAATATTCTGAGACAGCAACACTTTGAAACGTAAAGTTTGGTCCAAGAAAATATAGTCCACTAATTAAACAGAAAAAATAGCATTGTTATGTTGAAATATACTTAATTTAAACTTTTTAATTTTATTTTTACTAAGAAGTTTTATTGTCACACAAATAATATTAAACTTAAGAGTATAAATTTTACAAGGTTTATAATCGTACAATTATCATGATAGGGGTATTAATTTTATTTTCAATTTTTTTAGGGAAAAGGGTCAAAAATGCCCTTAAACTATGCGAAAGGAATAAAAATGCCCTCCGTTTGTAGTTTGGTCCAAAAATGCCCTTTCCGTCAATACTTTGGTCCAAAAATGCCCTTATTGTTATTTTGGGTAAAAAATGCTCATTTTTTCAAATAAATATATTATTTATTTTCTTTTCAACATATTCTATTTCTAATAATATTTTTT
>JAJOOO010006499.1:0-20175 GCA_029582685.1 Solanum piurae | reverse complement strand
ATACTGACATGTAGATACTCATACTTGAAAACTCCTTCTTAGAAAACAATTCAAAATCATATTATACTATGATCATTGATGACTTGGGAAGTCATACTACATAAACATTGATGGTATATCTAGATACCATACTATTCATACATTGATGACCTACTCGATTGTCGTACTAATCATGTTTTTGAAGCTCTTTCTCAAAACTCATCTTAACTTTCTCAAAAACTCAGTTTAAAACTCAAGTGTTGTCTTAAAAAAAAGCTTCTCAAGATTTATAACTCAAAATAGGGTTTATGCTGAAATATATTGATAATGTGGCGTTCGAAAATGTAGCATGTATATCTGAATAACTGAAATATCTGACCTAGCATGTGTATTTCATGAACTAAAGAAATACATAGCTAGGGTTCTGAAATTCATGCAATAAACTGAGTACAAACATGATAATCTGATTTGGAACATTTAAATAACTAATTCATGATGAACTGTTGAAATTCTAGAAACCCTAGGTCTGTTCATAATCATGGAATCAAGAATCTGACTGAATTCTAGGGACCTAATGGGCGAAAGGAACCCACTAGTGAAATCCCACATACCTGGTGATGAATTCCACGAAGAAATCCTTTGATTTCAGGGCTGGAACTGGAGGAAACTTGTTGTGTTCTTGACCTCTTTCTCCTCTTAGCGTTCTAATTTTTTTAAGTTTTGAAGAATGATCTGGCTTAAGTAAGTTCTAGTTATATTTTTAGGCTTAAACTGACTAAAACCTAATAATTTAGGGTCTAAACGATGTAGCTTAGGGGTCCAACAAAATAGGAAAAGACCAAAAGACCCCTGACTTAACTGCTGTCGGAGTGATCGACGGACGGGACCTACGGGCCGTAGGTCAATCTACGGTTCGTAGATTGGGTCCGTAAGTCAAGCCTGCTCGACAGGCCTTCACTAAAACGAGCATAACATTTTACTCGGAGGTCGAATTTTAGCAAACTCGGCGGCGTTGGAAAGAGGATTCAATTATCTATCTTATCATAGGTCATGAGATACATAATTAATTTTGTGCTAGGAGTTATGAATATCTGAAGTTGACCCAATCAATAATTTCCTCTAATTGGTTGTTGAGCCCCACTTACGGTCAGACCTACAGACCGTAGATAGAATGACGGTCCATGCTAGTCGGATGTAGTTCATGTCAGAGGTTGGGTAAAAGGGTTCTTGATCCACGGACACAGAACACGGACCGTGGTCTGACTTACGGACCGTAGGTCTGTCAGTGGGTCTAGACTTAGCCGATTTTCAGAGCTGGGTTGCAGTGTCCATCTATAGACCACCAGCACGGACTGTAAGTCATCCCACGGTCCGTAGGTGGTACCCGTAGCTTCTGATTTTCTAAAAATAAAATCTGGGTCTGAATTCTGAAGTGTTACAGTAGTTTTGACTAGTCTTTGTATTCGATTCAAGTATGTACTTTTGAGACTTGTACTCCTATGGTAGCTTTAATTTGTACTTTTGTCCACCAGGTTGTGGGTATGTACTGCTTTTATATATATTGATGTTATTTCCCATTTATGCTGAATTTTCCTTTAAATTGTTCTTATTGTCTCATTGATTGTTGATTCTACCCAATATGTTTGTTGCTAGTAATTCCGAGATATGGGTCGACTTACCTACTGGTGGGTTATGGTGGGTGGCATCACGACTCGAGATTTCGGATCATGAGAAGAGCTGAAACTGATGAACAATCACCCTATTCAAAAATGTATATTAAAAAATTGTGTAGCATCAAGTTAAATTTTCAATATTATGAATATTGTAGGTTTGTCAAATTCAATTCATGAATGTAAAGTGATTTTCAACTTATTTACATGAAATTTCTACATTTAGTTCTTACCATAATATAATGTTAATTAAAGGAAAAATTATAAAAAAATAATCAATTATAAAAAAAGTCCATAAATGGAGGATCTTCTCACAAAAAATGAATTTCAAATAAGAGGTCTTATGCAACATTGAAGGAATAAAAAGGGCAAAAACAACAGCAAGATGTGTACCTTATTACTTGCAGCGCAAATATTTGTTGTTGATTTTGTTCTCAAAAGTAATTTTCTCTATGAATTACAAGGAAAACAAGATTGTTTTTGTTCACAAACTAAGAGTCTTCCTTAGTGTGTAGATTTATTTGAGTAAGAAACTTTCTTCTATATTTCTTTACTGATCTTTTATTTTTATCTTTCTCATGTTCTTCCCCTCTCCTTTTTTACGTTCCGACATCTAAAAAAAGTTACTCTGACTAAGAGTCTTTTAAGGGGAGGTTGAACAGTTACTCTGAAACTATTCTCTCCTATCCTTTAAAAAGGATTATCTATGTAATTAATTAATTAAATCAAATAGGACAAAAACAGATTGGGTCGGGCATAACCGGGTTGAGTTGGGTCGGTCCACATGGGAGACCCACGACCCAAAACTTACATCTCCCACTTCGCACATGGTGGACAAGACCCAAGCCAACGCAATATCAATCAGACACACAATTCATACGATTAATAGTTTGTGCAACATGTGAGCATGAAGAGCTTACCTTTAAGGTTTTACGAGCCCTACATAGGAATCCAATAACATGTGGAAAGAATTCACAACAATTTTATGGACTCTACTACTCACGATGCCCCATACGTCATTCACTACTTTAGTAGTTACTTATTTGATCCCTCATCCTCTCAAAGAGGTGAACTCGAGTTCATGTTTTAACTTTATATACACAATTACACTCGAGTGTAATAGCCGACTTATGTATACAAGTTATATATATGCCTTTTTCTTGACGGTAGTTTTTTGGAAGCCCTTTCCTTCTGCTCAACTTGTCTATTGAATCGGCACTTTTCCTGGAGTAGGCAAAAAGAAAAGCTTCACTTAGAGAGAGAGAGTAAAAAAAATAGTTTTAGGCCATGTGTTATTACATTATCATAATTTTCATCCTTGAGTTATTAAACTAAACATATTTAACTTTTAATTAAATAAAATGTGTAATTTTAGTCCGTATGCGTAACTTGATGTTAACACCGTTAACTTTTGGTTCTTCTTTTTTATTATTCTTAAACAATCTCCAACTCTTGAATCTGTTGCCATAATTTGAATTTTTAAAATTTCTAAGTTAAATCTTCTAGGTTTATGGGATCCAATTAGGTTATAGATTGTTTCTTTACTCTACAACTTTGTTCATTCTAGACTCGTGAGTTATATAGTTAGACTTTCCGTTATGTCTTTGTACATATGACTTCTTGTCGTTGTTTATCTATCTCATTTTTCAAATTTTATTTATTTTCCAAGCTCAACCGATTTATGATGTCTACTAGGTACCTGTTGTTTCGATATTCATGCTACACTCTACATATATTTTCTTGATGCGTATTGGAGCACCAATAGAAAGCAGTGATTCGAGCTTGGCATATAGATCTATAGAGAGTGAGGGTGAACTGATGACATACTATTTCAACTTATCTTCATATGTATGTAGTTTTGACTAGTCTTATTTATTCGAGATAAGTATGTACTTTTGAGACTTGTACTCCTATGGTAGCTTTAATTTGTACTTTTGTCCACCAGGTTGTGGGTATGTACTCCTTTTATATATATTGATGTTATTTCCCATTTCGGCTGAATTTTCCTTTAAATTGCTCTTATTGTCTCGTCGGTTGTTTATTCTGCCCAGTATGTTTGTTTCTAGTCATTCCGAGATATGAGTGTCCTACTGGTGGGTTATAATGGATGGCATAACGACTCGAGTTTTTGAATCGTGAGAAAAGCTGAACTGATGACAATCACCCTATTCAAATATGTATATTAAAAAATTATGTAGCATCAAGTTACATTATCAATATTATGAATATTGGAGGTTTGTCAAATTTATCATGAATGTAAAGTGATTTTCAACTTATTTACATGAAATTTCTACATTTAGTTCTTATCATAATATAATGTTAATTAAAGGAAAAACTATAAAAAATAATCAATTATAAAAAAAAGTCCATAAATAGAGGATCTTCTCACAAAAAATGAATTTCAAATAAGAGGTCTTATGCAAAACTGAAGGAATAAAAAGGGCAAAAACAACAGCAAGATGTGTACCTTATTACCTGCAGTGGAAATATTTGTTGTCAAAAGTAATTGCTCCAGATTTCTCTTTGAATTACAAGGAAAACAAGATCGTTTTTGTTTACAAACTAAGAGTCTTCCTTAGTGTGTAGATTTATTTGAGTAAGAAACTTTCTTCTATATTTCTTTACTGATATTTTGTTTTTATCTTTCTCATGTTCTTCCCCTCTCCTTTTTTACGTTCCGATCTAAAAAAAGTTACTCCCACTAAGAGTCTTTTAAGGGGAGGTTGAACAGTTCCTCTGAAACTATTCTCTCCTATCCTTTAAAAAGAAATATCTATGTAATTAATTAATTAAATCAAATAGGACAAAAACAGATTGGTTCGGGCATAACCGAGTTGAGTTAGGTCGGTCCACATTGGTGACCCACGACCTAAAACTTACATCTCCTACTTCGCACATGGTGGACAAGACCCAAGTCAATGCAATATCAATCAAACACGCAATTCATACGACAAATAATTTGTGCAGCCTGTAAGCATGAAGAGCTTACCTTTAAGGTTTTACAAGCCCTACATAGGAATCCAATCACATGTGGAAAGAATTCACAACAATTTTAAGGACACTATTACTCACGATGCCCCAGACGTCATTCACTACTTCAGTAGTTACTTATTTGATCCCTCATCCTCTCAAAGAGGTGAACTCGAGTTCATGTTTTAACTTTATATACCCAATTACACTCAAGTGTAATAGCCGGCTAATGTATACAAGTTTTATTGCTCATTTTAATCATCCTCCCTTTCTATTTGAATCTATCTGTTCCATATCAGCTACTTTCTTAGACATGCACTGCATTGCCGAATCACTCATGGCTATTAGTAACATGCTAAAGTAGCAACAGCGATCGAAACTTTAAGAAACACTAAAAGGTCAAAGTGTATTTCATTGAAAAATCATTTTAACCTTTCGGGGTATCACACAATGAAGAAGCAGGGAATCATTCTTTCATTGACCCATTGATCGCTTTGCACACGTGGTATGAAACGCGTGCTATGATGTTTACACCTTATATTGGTGTATGTGTCTCATTCTTTCGATTAGCCAATATCGTACAGACCTTTTTCTAAACACCTTCAAATGTTTAACCCTAATTTCTCTCTTCAGTGATCCTTAAACTCATTTTCTTAGAGAAACTTTTACCTGGATGATAAAACAAGTCATAATATGGTGGTGAAATTTATCTCTTCACGTTCCTCGATGTAAAAGGTGATTGCTCGTGTGAGAGAGTCACGCGACTTGTTTGACACACTTTATTTCTTAAAAAATATCACATGCATATGGTATTTGAATATAAATCCAATAGTATTATATCCAAGAGAATATTATAACAATAAAGTTATTTTACAATACTAAATATCATCAAATCCTACACAAACCTAGAGCCGTAACATGTTTTTCAAGCATGTCTCTAGAGATGACCTTTGTAAAAAGATCAGCTATCATTTCACATGTAGGAATGTATTGTAAAGTTATTTCTCCACTTGCCACTACGTATCTCACAAAGTTATACTTGATGTCAATATGTTTGGTCTTACTGTGATGCTTAGGATTCTTTGTGTATGCAATAGTCGCTTGACTATCACAATATAGAATCATGGGACCCTAGGAATTCTTTGCAATAGTCAAATGTTCAAAGAACCTTTTTAACCAAATAGTTTCTTGTACTGCAGACGCACAAGCCACGAATTCAGATTACATTGTTGAAAGAGCCGTGCAAGTTTGCTTCTTACTTTTCCATGAAATATTACCACCATTTAGTAAGAAAGCATAACTGAATGTTGATTTTCTATCATTCTGGTCACCAGCCCAATCAACATCTGTATAACCTCTTATGAATAAATCAGATTACCATAACACAGTGTATGATCCGAAGTTCCCTTCAATAAAGAGAATATTTTGATACCCGAAGGAAAGTTTGGAACATACACTGTGTTATAGTGAATCTGATTTATTCATAAGAGGTCATACATATGTTTATTGCGCTGGTGACCGGAATGATAGAAAATCAACATCCGGTTATGCTTTCTTACTAAATGGTGGTGTTATTTCATGGGAAAGTAAGAAGCAAACTTGCACAACTCTTTCAACCAAGGAATTTGAATTCGTGGCTTGTGCATCTGCAGTATAAGAAACTATTTGGTTAAAGAAGTTCTTTGAACATTTGAGTATTGCGAAAAAATTCTAAGGGTTCCATGATTCTATATTGTGATAGTTAAGTGACGCATACACGAAGGATCCTAAGCATCATAGTAAGACCAAACATATTGACATCAAGTATAACTTTGTGAGAGACGTAGTGGCAAGCGAAGAAATAACTTTACAATACATTCCTACATGTGAAATGACAGCTGATCTTTTTACAAAGGTCATCTCTAGAGATTTGTTTAAAAAACATGTTAAGGCTCTAGGTTTGTGTAGGATTTGTTGATATTTCAGTATTGTAAAATAACTTGATTGTTATAATATTCTCTTGTATATAATACTATTGGATTTATATTCAAATATAATATGAGTGTGATATTCTGTAAGAAATAAAGTGTGTCAAACAAGTCGCGAGATTGGCTCTCTCACACGAGCAATCGCCTCTTACGTCGAGGAATGTGAAGACATAAATTTCACCACCATATTATGACTTGTTTTATGAGCCTGATGTTTGCGTAATCAAGATACAACTTCTAATTTGGGTGTCTACGATCGTACAATAGTAATATAACCCAACCGAATTAGTTGGGGTCGAGTCCCAAGGGAGCGGTTTCTGAGAATTAAGAGTCAAGCGCAAATATACTAGAGTTAACCATAGCTAAAAATATTATCTAGTAAAAACATGATAAATTAAGGGGTTGACACGAATGTCAATTATCAAGGGGGTTTGTATTCAATTAATGAGCAAAAACAATGAAACTATAAAGATTCGAATAAAGGGAGACGGGATTCTTGGGATGTGATAGGAATATGGGATAAACTACGCAATCGGGTAAATACTATTGATAGTCAATTGCTGAACATCTGTAACTAGGCTAGACTTTAGTGGGGGTAAATTCTCTCTCGAGCAACTTACCCCGAATCAACTCGGTTTCTCTCGAATATCGAGTTGCCGCTTTTAAGCACAACCTCCACCTTAGCCCATTCACTCTCTCGAGCTAAATGTGTGGAAAAAGGCCTAGGATTTACTCTCTCGAGCTGAACCCATGATGACCCAATAATAACCACCGGCTATCGATTTAGTAGTCTTAGTTTTAAAACCTCGCTCTCGAGCAAGCCAAAAACACTAAGATGAAATCGTATTCGCAACTACAATTCCATTAAGTTCAAACACAACTACTAAACGAAATCATATTTAAACAACAAATAGACTAACAATAAGCAATACCCAACAGGAAATTTAACCCATATTCACAAAATCACACCCCAAGAATTGGGGTTTTAGTTAGACATAGAAAAAAGGAAGAAAATGATACCAAATCGAAGTTATATCAACTGGGTATGATTTATATTCACTTTAAGCGAGTCTAGGATGAAGAATCTTCAACACCCACTTCCAAATTCTTGGAATTGGAAGTCTTCAAATCTTCAAAGGCTAAGCAAAAATGTTCTCTACTTGAAACTTAGAAAAATAAAATGTTGTATCTGAAAATTTTATACTAAGCTAAAATTCAAACTAATATTTATAGTTGTAAAAAAATGTGCTGCGAAGGATCACTCAGGGCAGTTAGTCGAGATCACCGATGCACTCGACGATCCGCCCTTTGGTCTGCTTCATCGCCTTTCGGCTTTTGCCTCATCATCTTCGCATTCTAGATCATTGGGCGATATAGTACTGCTTCGCACAACTGTTCGGCGATGCGTCAAATGCTCTTTTTCATCGCCAACTTGATCGTTTCCTTCAGGGCTCAGCACTCTGGAACTTTGGGTGAGGTTGAGGCCATTCAACGACTCACCTAATGCATTAGGCAATCCTCATGCCTTCTTTTCTTCGTCTTTTCAGCCGTTGTATTCCTTTTTGCCAAGTAGTGTCCATGTTTTGTCTCAAACTCCAAATACCTGAAACTTAAGGATTTACATCAGTTATTGAGACAAAATATGCATTTGAGGACATTAATTCTATTAAAATGAAGCCCTAAATGAGTCCAAATTGTAGACTCATCAACACCCCCAACTTAAACTTTTGCTTGTCCTCAAGTAAAACTCAAGTTTGGCAGTTCAAAAAGGATGTCTCGAACAGTGCTACACAAGACTCAATCATGAATGCACACATAAGAATTAATTTACTTATGCGAAGATCAAATGTGCACTCAAAGTTTCAAGTTGTGACACACCATTATCAAAGAATCTCAAGCTCACCATACTTGCTTCAAATGCAAGTTCAAGCTCAACTAAAGTGTTCAAATGCCCTCACACAAAGAATGATTCCATATTCACACACAATGGTTCAACAATTTAAAGCTCCGAAATCAAATGCAACGCTCACACTCACACTCACAAAGAAGAACACTATGCATGCTTTCACCCATAGGTTTTCCCGTATTTTCCAATTGACAATTGTTTCAGCACACTCAAGATAAAAAAAGGTCTTTACAAGGCTTGTAATGGGGCTGAGTGCAAAGGTATGGTCATTTAGGCTCAGTGACTTTCTTCCTCATGAAATGTGGTGCTCACAACACTTCCTTTCCTCTTCTTTCATCATTTTCTTTAGTGCTCCTAAGTCATTCCATTATTCACTTTCCATGGATTGTTCAGAAACCCCATTTCTTTTGTACTTTATTCCATGACTTGTTCTTTTTCATTCTTTTCTTTTCTCTTCTCTTTTTTTTTTTTGTATGGAGGGGTTCCATTTTTTTTTTCAAACAATGGGTTAAATGAGACTTTTCTTGCACTTCTTGACTTGATTTCTCTTTACACCACACCCCCAACTTAGGCTTTTGGCATAAGTTAGCTATTTAATCAACCACAAATCAAGAGGATTATAGGTAGTGGATTAAGGGAGGTCATGTTTTCATCAAGTTTCTTTCAAAGAAAGGTAAGGCTCAAGGGGTGTTCAAAAGAGGTTCACACACTCACAAGGTAGGCCACAAAAGAGGTATATGTCAAATTGGCTCACACTCTTCGAAGTTGCTTAAGATCATATCAAGAGTTAGCCTTACTTAGTCGACCGGACCAACGGGGAAAATTCTAGGTGTTAGCATGCATGGTTCACAGTAAGCTCATCACACAAGGCATCGACACCAAAGTCACACAAGACTCCACACTTTCGCTAGTGTGCAACGATCATCACAAGAGACTCGATTTGATAATTGGCTAGTCACAACGATATGCAAAGAGTTCATATATTATCTATGCAACTTCATTTGGCCTCATCGTAGCCGCACATTCATGTTTGTTCGATTATGAGCACTATACAAGTCATCGATATTGATCAAAACCAATACTCAAATTTTCAAGAGAAGATCCACATTCAATATATACAAGAGGTGGCAAAAAATTTCAGACGAGTCAAAGATCATTTGCAATTAAATGCAAGGAGCCACAATCTCAAACCTTTCACAAAAAGCAGTGTAACACAAATTTAGCACAAAGCCCAAATAGATAAACAAAACAGATATGCACAAAGGTGGGCCTCACCCCACCACAAATAAAAAATATTTGTCCTCAAATGCAAATAAAGATATCCAGAAGTCAAAATAAATAAAGACAGAGAGAGAGGTAAATAGGGGATCATATGTATCCAGTCGCTCCATCTGTTTGAGCATCAGTGCCCTGTGTAGTACTCGAGATCTGGGCATTAGTGCTTGGAGTCACCTCAGAAGGACCAGCTCTACTGGATCCGTCCATGGCGGTGTCTCTCAAAGATGTCTGGCGTGTGGTCTTATACATGACATTCTCCAGATCTGCCAGATCATTGTACACCTCATCATCATGTACCTCTATCCGCTCTTCATCGGTCTCCGCCTCTGAATCATCAGCTGTTGTGTCATCCCTCTGTACATCTTCGGTGGTACCCGGAAGAATCACTAAAATCTATGGGGCATCTACATCATCAACATCCTTCAGTAGTGAGGTGAAGTTGGTAGACTTTAGATAGTCTACGTCCTTCCTCAAGTCTGCTACCTAGGCTTGCAAAGACAAAACCATTGAGGCCTCCTTCTGTCTGCTCTCAAACGATGTGAATCTAGTAGCCAGATCGTCAACAGAAGCCCGGAGGGGGGTCAGTGCAGCTGAAATAACAATCTCAATCATCGCTGGGATGGATCTCTCCAATCGAGTCGCCCTCACATCAGCTGAATAGGCCAGATTCCCCATTTTCAGGATCATCACCTGAGTAATCTTGATTGGATGAGATGAGGTGGAGGTGCCCAGAACCTGTGAAGAAGTGGGAGGGGTAGAAGTACTTGAAGGCTCGGAGGCTGGAGTAGGTGAAGATGCCTCTGCAAGTAATGAATCAACATAAACCTCTGGAGAAGCATCTGCCGGAGCTGCTCTCCTTCTGTCAGCCTTCTCTCATGTGTATTCGGCCTCAATACGCCGGATGTCAGTGGAGGAAGAAGGAGTGACCTCAATATCTCTTGCAGCATCCCGGGGTAATCCAGCACGTCAGCACAGCTCAGTGATCAGGACCGGGAACGACAGAGAAATCTGTCTCTGCTTGGCTCTCATGGACATCTTATGTGAAATCAAAAGTCCTAAGTCGATGCGCTTGATGAGTCCACAAATTGGACTCATTTAGGGCTATATTTTGATAGAATTAGTGTCCTCAAATGCATATTTTGTCTCAATATCTGATGAAAACCCTTAAGTTTCAGGTATTTGGAGTTTGAGGCAAAACATGGACACTACTTGGAAAGAAGGAACAAGGCTGCTGAAAAGAACAAAACAATGAAGGCCTGAAGATCCCTTAGCCCAGTTTGCGAGTCGCCGATCGGCCTAGAGATCGCCTTCTATTCCAGTGCGCTGAGCTCTGAAGGAAAAGGTCAAGTTGGCGATGAAATGGAGCAGTCGGCGTGCCGCCGAACGGTTCCATGAAGCAGCACCATATCGCCCAATGACTCAAAATGCGAAGAGGCTAAAGGCTAAAGCAGGAAGGCGATGAAATCGACCAAATGGTGGATAGCCGAATGTATCGGTGATCCCGACTAACTTCACTGAAGGGTCTTTCGCAACACATTTTCAAACACTATAAATACTTGTTTAAATTTCTAGCTTAGTATCATATCACTATTATTCTTAGAACTTTTTACAGTTATTTTAGAGAGTCTAAGTTTTAGAGGGTTTTGGAGACTTTGTTCTAAGACCTTGAAGATTCAAAGGGTTTCAACTCCAAGAAATTGGACTTGGGTCTTGAAGATTCTTCACTCTTGATGTGTTTTAAGACTTAATCCTGCATACCTAGTTGATGGAAACTGATATTGGTATAAAATTTTATCTCTTTTACATGTCTAGCTAAAACCCCAATTCTTGTGGTGTGATTTTGTGAATATGAGTTAGATTATCTGTTGGGTCTTGCTTGTTGATGGTTTATTTGTTATTTAAATGTGATTTCGTTTAGTAGTTGTGTATGAACTTAATGGAGTTGTAGTTGTAAATACGATTTCATCTTAGTGTTTTCGGCTTGCTCGAGAGAGAGAGGTCGTAAAACTAAGACTACTAAATTGATAGACGGTGGTATTGGGTTGACATGGGTTCAGCTCGAGAGAGTTAATCCTAGTCCTTCTCCCACACATTCAGCTCGAGAGAGTGAATGGGCTAAGGTGGAGGCTGTGCTTAAAGCGTTAACTCGGTGTTTGAGAGAAACCGAGTCGATTCGGGGTAAGTTGCTCGAGAGAGAATTTACCCCCACTATAGTCTAGCCTAGTCACAAATACTCAGCAATTTACTATCAAAAGCATGTACCCGACAATTTAGTTTATCCTGTATTCCTATCGCATCCCAAGAATCCCGTATCTCTATCTAGTTTTCATATATTTTTTGTTGTTTGTAGTTGTTAATTAATACAAAACCCCCCATTGTTAATTGATGCTTGCGTCACACCCTTTAGATTTAGTATGTTTATATTCGATAATGTCTATAGATACAACTAATTAGAACTAAATTTTATTTTTCTATTAATTCTCAAAAGCACTCCCTTGGGACTCGACCCCAACCCATTCGGTTGGGTTATATTACTATTGTACGATCGTAGACACTCGAATTGGAAGTTGTGTCTTGATTACGCAAACATCAACGCCTCCTGGATATGATGGACCCTAGGCATGCCGCCTTAAAATGGCGGAGGATAGATTCATTCTGGGATGGCATAATGTTGTTGCAGATAAAGTCAAAACCAGAACCGGGCAGCAATACTCAAATCCCTCTTCTCAATAGGAGCTCCCGCCTCGATCCACCTCGGGTGGTATCAGAACTTAAAGGTTCCAGCCACCCCTTCAGATCATACAAGGACTGAGCAACATGCAATCCATCATACGGGTGTGTAGAGTGCATATCTCTACCTAGTACAACATTAATGTATTCACTGCTGCACCCGACCTCTTTGCCTCGGACCATGACTGCCTTGACTGGTCTGATCTCATTGACCTTCTTCTTTCTCTTGGGAACCAGATCACCATAAGCTGTGTAAAACTCATGAACCCAAGAGGGAATATAGGGGCCTCGGGGTCTAGTGAACTGCTCGAACCTGTGGAATTGGAGTGTCTCCCTCACATCTAAATACTTCCCCTCCAAGTCTTCTGTAGAAAGCAACTTTTCCTCGAGGATGGTTCATAAACCATCACCTTCCAATCTGTTCAAAAGCCTGGGAGGAGGAACGATAGGAAGCACAGGGGTCACATGAGGTGCCTGCGCTGGCACTGATTCTGTTGCAGGAAGGGTGGCAGCTGAGCGAACTCTGGTGGACGTGGGTTGAGATCTAGCCCGGATCTCATATCTTTGGGAAATTAAAGGCTGCTCATCTTCAGGCTCAGAAAAATTAGCCTGGGTGTCAACAACCACTCTCTCAGCTGAGTGCTTCTTTCTTTTGCATTTTTCTCCTGGTGGGAATTCTTGCCTTCTCTTCTTTGGAGGATTTGCTCCCCCTTCATTTATGGTAATGTCCCGTGCCTTTTTATGGGGTGGCCTATCTAGATTTGTTCGCACCATGTCTGCAAAACATCAAACAGAAGTTAGAATTAATTTGATTAAGGGTACAGAAATGCAGTTACAGACAGACTTGCCGATCTAGTTGGTGAGTTGCTGAAATACTTTGGCGGGCTAGATCGGGTTCGCCGAAGGGATTGGCTAAAAAATTATAGCAAGTCGGCGATGGGAAGGCCCTTTCGGAGAATCACCAACTATTTTCGGCGAGCAAGGATTTGTCCGCCGAAAGTTACAGTGCAACAAGGGTTCAAGGGTGCAGACAAAGGGCGAACAAGAAGCCTTTCGGCGAGTCGCCGAGTGCTTTTAGTGACATTAGACTTCTCGCCGAAAGTTACAGAACCACTCATTAAATAAAGCATGAAATTTAAGGTGAGATGGGGACATTAGGCGAACTGCCGAGTGGTTCGGCGAGCTCGACCTAGCTTGACAAATTACCCAACATGCCTATTTTCAACCCAACTTCTCAAATTCAACCCCACAACCTCCGAAAACAAAATCAAAGCATGCACTAGTACAATTAAGCTCAGACCCATAACCCTCATTGCCCTGGAATACTCAGAATTCTCCCGATTTTGCCAAATTTGGCCATTTGACAACTTTTGCCCTTAAGAATGGTGTCACCCACTCCGTCATTGTGCAATTTACGCCATTTAGCACAAATATGGGCAACTCAGAATTCACCCAAAAAATCTAATCAATCATGCAAGCACACCCCCACAAAATTTAACTCATTTAAGGCACAAATTTACGGGCATTCGATGATCAAAATAACACGGGCAAGATTATCAAATTAAAATCGGCATTTAAACATTCTAATGCTATCAGAGAGGCCCAGCACACGACAATACGTTATGATCATTGCAAATGAGTACCAAATTTTTGAAAGTAAACTCGGGGTTCGGAAAACCAACCTTTGTGCCGATTAAAGTACTTTGAAATGCTAGGCGGCAATGAAATCCAACTCCGAGCACAAATCAACAACCAAAATACCTATGGAATGCAAAAATATTTAAAATACTAACTTGGTGTGAGTTTGTGAAGTTTAAAAGCGAGGGAAAGTGAAGAGTTTGAAACTCTAAAACCTTTGGCCATAAATAACCGTCTAGTTCGCATCCAGTCGGTGACATTAGTATTGCTCGCCGATCCACTTGGCAACACACCGAGTGGTCACTTACCTCGCCAAGTTTTACAGGACCTTCCATTAAAGTGAGGGTCAAAATGGCGGTCTACATTGGGATCTCCGACCTCCTCGGTGATTCGCCAAGGTTCTCCTAGGCTTGCCGAGTTTTACAGGCTCCAAGTTGAAGTTGAAATTGTGTTGAGCCAAACGGCGGATCAACTCGAGCACACCGACCTCTTCGGCGATACGCCTACTAGATCATTTGTTTGCCAATCCTGCATCTTTTAAACACTTTCCACAATCAAACCTACAAAATCAACACCATTATTTACGAAAACAACACTAAAGCATTTAAGGGGTCTTGGGTTGCTCCCAAACAATGCCTTAGTTAACGTCATGGCACGACGCAAGTCCAACTTCAAACCTCATTATTGGGGTTGAACCTAGTGCAACTAGGTGACCCCAATTGTTCATTTGGGTGGAGCTGAGGCAATACATGACCCAAGAGAGTTTCAATCAGTTGGATAGATCTCGAGTGAGAGCCAATCATCTGATTTAACACTTCAATATTCTCCTTCATCTCTTCCAGCATTCTATCTTTCTCAGTGATCTTTTTGAAAACGGTTAGTAGTGTATCCTCGACACAACTGTTCTCATTGTCTCTAGACTTTCTCCGCTCATGAGGGGGTATGTACCTCTCTTTTCTTTTACATTGGACTTCTATCTCTGATATTTTAGTGGACAAATTGTCAAGCTGAGTTACCAGTGAAGTTAACATGAAGTCCCTCTCGACTCCTTGGTTCGTCTCAGTCAATTTGCCACCATTTCTATCGGCCATGCTCAAAGTATCTGCTTGCAATGGCAACAACGAGAAAAACAAAACTAAAACTTAAGTAAGTAAACTATGACTAACAAAAGCAAAATTCGACTCAACTCGAAATTCTCAAGTAACACCACTCCCGGGCAGCGGCGCCATTTTTGATGTTTGCGTAATCTAGACACAACTTCCAATTCGAGTGTCTAAGATAGTACAATAGTAATATAACCCAACCGAATGGGTTGGGGTCGAGTTCCAAGGGAGCGGTTTCTGAGAATTAAGAGTCAAGCGCGAATATGCTAGAGTTAACCATAGCCAAAAACATTATCGAGTAAAAACATGATAAATCAAGGGGTTGATACGAATGTCAATTATCAAGGGGGTTTGTATTCAATTAATGAACAAAAATGGTGAAAATATAAAGATTCGAATATAGCGAGACGTGATTCTTGGGATGTGATAGGAATATGAGATAAACTACGCAATCGGGTAAATACTATTGATAGTCAATTGTTGAACATCTGTAACTAGGTTAGACTTTAGTGGGGTAAATTCTCTCTCTCGAGCAACTTAGGATTCTCTCGAATATCGAGTTTCCGCTTTTAAGCACAGCCTCCGCCTTAGCCCATTCACTCTCTCGAGCTGAATGTATGGGAAAAGGCCTAGGATTCACTCTCTCGAGCTGAACCCACAACTACCCAATAACCTTCGGCTATCGATTTAGTAGTCTTAGTTTTAAAACCTCTCTCTCGAGCAAGCCAAAAATACTAAGATGAAATCGTATTTGCAACTACAATCCCATTAAGTTCAAACACAACTACTAAATGAAATCACATTTAATCAGCAAATAGACTAACAATAAGCAATACCCAACAGGAAATTTAACCCATATTCACAAAATCACACCCCGAGAATTGGTGTTTTAGCTAGACATAGAAAAAAGGAAGAAAATGATACCAAATTGAAGTAACATCAACTGGGTATGATTTATATTCACTTTAAATGAGTCTAGGATGAAGAATCTTCAACACCCACTTCCAATTTCTTTGAATTGGAAGTCTTCAAATCTTCAAAGGCTAAGCAAAAAAGTTCTCTACTTGAAAACTTAGAAAAATAAAATGTTGTATCTGAAATTTTCATACTAAGATAAAAATTCAAACTAATATTTATAGTTTTAAAAATATGTGCTACGAAGGATCACTCGGTGCGGTTAGTCGGGATCGTCGATGCACTCGGTGATCAGCTATTTGGTCTGCTTCATCGCCTTTCAGCTTTTTCCTTCAGCATCTTTGCTTTCTGGATCATTGGATGATATAGTACTGCTTCACAGAACTGTTCGGCGACGCGCCGACTGCTCTTTTTCATTGCCGACTTGATCTTTTCCTCCAGGGCTCAGCACTCTGGAACTTTGGGTGAGGTTAAGGCCATTCGGCGACTCGCCTAATGCATTAGGCGATCCTCAAGCCTTCTTTTCTTCGTCTTTTCAGCCGTTTTGTTCCTTTTTGCCAAGTAGTGTCCATGCTTTGCTTCAAACTCCAAATACCCGAACTTAAGGATTCACATCAGTTATTGAGACAAAATATGCATTTGAGGACACTAATTCTATTAAAATGATGCCTTAAATGAGTCCAAATTGTGGACTCATCAGAGCCAAACAAAAGTTTCTCTAAGAAAATGAGTTTAAGGATCACTGAAGAGAGAAACTAGGGTTAAACATCTGAAGGTGTTTAGACCAAGGTCTGTACGATGTTGGATAATCGAAAGAATGAGACACATACACCAATATAAGGTATAAACATCGTAGCACGTGTTTCATACCACGTGTGTCAAATAATCAATGGGTCAATGAAAGAATGATTCTCTGCTTCTTCATTGTGTGAGATCCCGAACAATTAAAATGAATTTTCAATGAAATACCCTTTGACCTTTCATTGTATCTTGAAGTTTCGATCGGTGTTGCTACTTTAGCATGTAACTAACATCCATGAGTTATTCGGCAATACAGTGCATGTCTAATAAATCAGTTGATATGGAATAAATAGATTCATGTAGAAAGGGAAGATGATTAAAATGACCAATTCAACTTGTATACATAAGCCGACTATTACACTCGAGTGTAATTGTGTATATAAAATTAAAACATGAACTCGAGTTCACCTCTTCGAGAGGATGAGGGATCGAATAAGTAACTACTAAAGTAGTGAATGATGTCTGGGGTATCGTGAGTAGTAGTGTCCTTAAAATTGTTGTGAATTCTTTCCACATGTGATTGGATTCCTATGTAGGGCTTGTAAAACCTTAGAGGTAAGCTCTTCATGCTCGCAGGTCGCACGAACTATTTGTCGTATGAATTGTGTGTCTAATTGATGTTGTGTTGGGTTGGGTCTTGTCCACCATGTGTGAAGTGGGAGATGTAAGTTTCAGTCGTGGGTCACCCATGTGGACCGACCCGATCGACTCAATCCGGTTCTGCCCGACCCAATCTTTTTTTGTCCTATCTGATTTAATTAATTTATTAAATAGATAATCCATTTTAAAGGATAAGAGAAAATAGTTACAGAGTAACTGTTCAACTTCCTCTTAAAAGGCTCCTAGTAGGAGTAACTTATTTTTAGATGTGGGAACATAAAAAAGGAGATGCGAAGAACGTGAGAATGATAAAAACAAAAGATCAGTAAAGAAACATAGAAGAAAGTTTCTTACACAAATCAATTTACACACTAAGGAAGACTTTTAGTTTGTGAACAAAAACGATCTTGGTTTCCTTGTGATTATGTCACGACCTGATTTCTCGAGTCATGATGACACTTACTATACCCCACCAGTAGGTAAGCCAACCCGTAACCCAGAACATCAAGTAATGAGTGTAAGGGTAGAAACTAGCGTAAACAATAATCTAAACAAGGACAACAGGCGAAAGCAAACCAAAATAAATATATACAGAAATCCCTCCCAGAACCTAGAAGTCACGAGTACAGAGCTGTCTAATATAGAGTACAAGTCCCAAAAGTGGACCACAATAAAACGTGTCTCAAAAGTAACAAGACTAGCTAAAACAAAAGAAGGAGACAGACAAACCAAAAATGCCAAGTGCTCAACCTCGTCTCTGAGTCACAGTTGCAAAAGAAGGCTAGAACTAATCACCGTCGGTAACTGGTATTGGGACCTGCATCACAAAATAGATATAGAGTATAGCATGAGTACCAAAACAATAGGTACTCAGTAGGCATCAAAGGCCAACTGAGGAAAAAAGAGGTAAGAACAATAAGAAAGGATAGAATCTAGACACAGAGAGGTAAAGACGGATATGAAAAGTAAGCACACGAGCATACCAGAAATAAACTAAGTACAACTAAACTAAACCTAACTGGACCCCATAAGCCCAGAAGGTACACTCGTGCGCAAGTTTAAATAAAACTTGAACGGACCCTCAGAAAGTAGAAAATCGGGCTCGCAGCCCAAAGTAACCAAGATAACCCATCAGACTCCACCTAACCAGCAGTGTACTCTCATCCCAGCTAGAAAGAGTGACCCCAGGGGGCACCCAAGTAGACAGTCCACTCCCAGCCCAACTAGAAAGAGGGACCAGGGGTGAGGTAGATATCACGAGTCATCCTACCATGCAGTCAGCTCCCAACCCAGCTAGAAAGAGCAACTCGAGGGACACCCAGCCAGCAGCACACTCCCACCCCAGCTAGAAAAAGAGGCCTGGGGGAGATCACCGAAATCACCGAGTCCACCCAGCCAGTGCTATGCTCCTAGCCCAGCTAGAAAGAATGACCCCGGGGGTGATGGTATCTCCAATAGGATCCAATCCAGCAACACCCACTGTAGAGCACCGTCTATTCCAAGAAATCATGGAAAAGGGTCCAAGCCTATACTATCTCAATCTCATGCCTCTAGTGATGCACCGAACCTTTGAGAACGTGTCGGAACTGCAGAATTAGAGGGAGAAGATACAGAAGTGCAACAAGAAGCGATAACGCCTAATATAAGGCTTAAACTATCAGACTGAAGTCTGTTAGTCCAGTCTACACGGAACTAAGTCATCCGAACGACGTCGGCAGAAAGTCAAGGCTATCCAGCCCACACGGGTCATAAGTCTAAGGCAACACTAGCCTAAGCTAGAATAATTACACATGCTTACAATTGATGATGAACAAGCATACAAACATACAATAGCATTTAGCACATAAGCATGCAATTCTACTAACCCGACTAACATGGTACTACTCCCGAAATATGGCCAATTGATCCTAGCATAAGGTATCTAATCAAAGCAAAGTAAGAAATGGATACCCCCCCAATTCACTCCAATCCACTTGCTTTTACACAATTAAGCTCAAATCTAATAGAAAGGAAGTCGTAGCCTACCTTTAGGCCGACCGCGTGCTCTCCAAATCACTTTGCCGAAACTTTTCCTTCCTGAACGGCCATTGAACGTTATCACTCTATCAAATATAGGATCACAATGTTAGTACGGTCGTTTAGACACCAAAATAACAACAAACGGAGATGAGTCAATTTTGGAGTCAAAACAAAAATTGTGGGACCCGCACCAAACTTTTTGGATTTGACTCCACCAAAATACCCAAAACAGTACCCCAAACTTGTGTTCCAAAATGAAACACAATTCGGGGCTCAAAACGCAGCAAAACCCAACAAGCAAGAAAAAACACACTTTAATCAACTTTAAAAGAAAACATGCAGCAGGCTAAACTCAAAATTTACAAAAATCGAAGGGAGCCCAATACTCCTTGTACACTCCACGACGTATCCTCGATAATTCTCGACACGTGGGACTTCGAATCACCCAAACCCGAGATAAAATGAGCTAGATATCACCAATTGAAGAAAGCCAACAACAAGAACTCGAAAAAAGGGCTAAGCAGCCTGGTTTATCACATTTTTTACCTCGAACGACATGTTTTCAACAACTTCCGATCAATCTACAATGAAGAAACCAA
>JAJOOO010006498.1:0-30988 GCA_029582685.1 Solanum piurae | reverse complement strand
CTTTAATACAAATAGAGTGATAATTAAAGTACAAAACTCATGAAAAGTAAATAATCACAAATGCATGCATATATATATATATATATATATATATATATATGCATGTTATTTTTATCGAACAAAGATCAAAGTTTTCATTCAAGCTGACCCACTATTTTCACCAAATATTAACTCTTCATCTCCATTTCACCTTTACCAATTCACTGATGATTTTTCTCCACAATAACCCATCATTTTTCGGCAACAATTTCTTCAAAAATCGAAGATAAAATGAACTCCCCAAGAGAGAAATTCGATAAGAACGATTAGATTTTGTTCTAGTTAAACATTTCCACAAGCTAAGAAGAAAAATGATTCAAGAAATAGAGATAAATCGTTGAAAATTAGATCTAAGCTTGCATGAGTGGTCAATAATGGAGGAAACTATTAGTTTCTCAAAGAAATTGAATTTGTAATTTCGAAAGTGACGACACAATTGTTGATTGCAGCAGTAATGTGTTCTGTTTCGATTTTGAAATGTCAGTTTATAGTAAGAAAATGTTTTACTTGGGGGTGTATATACCTAATTTGCGTGCTTTTGCAGGGAAGATGGCTGACTCTTGAGAAGAAGAATGGAGAAAAATTGAACAAGTCTGATAAAGTGCAAGTTTGAAGAGAAGAGGACTTTTAATTCTTAAGAAAAATTATTTGTGCTGATTTATTTTTAAAGTATTTGTTAAATGAGTTATTTTATAATTATATAATATTTATTAATATGAAAAAATTAATATAAAGAAGGGTTAAATTGTCAAACCTAAATTAATTTGTATTTATTTTAAATATATTTAAAGAATGGTTACAAGAAAATGAAAATAAGGGAGGTAGACATAATATTGTAAACCACATGGGAGGTGAGTGTTATAGAGCGAAATCTGGAGAGAGGTCTCTGAAATTATCCCTAACTCTTTTTGTTTGTTGCATAGGTACAACTTTAAACTCATAATCTCACATTAATTGTCGCTATAACTTGACCATTGATTTTAATCATGATAATAAGCAATTGACAATTCTCCTCACATATGCAAACATCCATCTATTCTTCTCTTCTTGTCAACTTTTTAAATTTTTTTCTTTCTAAAACCTATCTTGTTTTTTAAAATGATTTCATCAATCATATATACTTCCAAAAGGAGAAAAACAAAAGGTTAAATTTGCAAGATAGTGCTAGGATTATTGATCAACAATACCAATTTATACATTTAATTCTTAGTAGTAATAGTTATGAAAACCATTTATTGGATCATTAAAGAAATTAAATTGCTCAAATCTTCGCATTATAATGAGTATTATCAATGTTGAATTAGTATAGGTAGATTTTTCTCAATTTGATCGGTTCATTAAAAAGGTCTGACGATCACTAATTTACATGCAAAATTCACTGGACTGTTCTTGTATCGATGCACATGATGATTAAAAGGAACAATTTTACCTGGATTCCTTCATCATTAATTGTGTAACTTGTCGACATGGAAAGGCTTCTCTAATCTAGTGAACATCAGTGACATCCGCACGTATGTGATTAGTCTTTGTACATAGTTTAAATGATTTTTAACATGTTTTAATCACAAGTTGATTTCTTCTGATCTATGCAGCTAGTTATTGGTATGCATTCTATCAATGCTATTACCCTCATACCCTGCTTGGCGACGTGATTCTGAATTCTCTAGTAAGTTTGCATTCACAACTGGCTTAAGATCCCATGCCCAAACTGTGGCTAACATACTTTCTTGCTTCCGATTGTAGAGAATAGCAGAAGAAAAGTATAATTGGAGAACCCTTCTGCTAGCCTAAGATCGTTAACAAAGATCGGAAGACTCAACTAAAGAAGAGGAAGCTAGAAAGGAGAAGGAATATTTTGAATAAGAAAATTTTGATATAGAAGAAGACTATTTGATTTGGGTTGTTCTTGGTTATTCTTGGGTTGCTTACAAATGTACAAGACCACCCATATTTATACTTGTTCATGGATGGTTCTAGAAATTCTTCTAGATACTTCTACAAAGAAAATTCTAGTGAAACTTTATCTTCTAGATATCTAGATATTTTTTAAGATAATTATCCTAGATATTATCCTACACTATTCTAGAAACATTACTAGAACAATCTATCATATTCCCAAAAAATCAACTTTAACTTTTTTCACACTCCCCCTTAAAGTGATTTTTTGAAAACTATCCCACACTTGTCGTGGAAGAACTCAAACGAAACTTTGCGCGATGTCTTGGTGAAGATCTCAACAATTTCTTTCGAAGTCCTCTTGGTTCTTCAAATGATGAAGATTCTTCAGCAGTAATTGATCCATGGGAATTATCTCCTTGTTCAGTACTCAGACTCCCCTTTTTTCTTAGCTTCCCGACATTTGTACTATTCGAATAAACATCTGCGATGGACAAATATGGAACTCTAGTGTTCAATATTCTGGACCCCATTCCTTCTACCGTATCTCCATAAATGAAGAAAACTTTATTAGGATCATTCACTTCATTTGAGTTGGTGATGAACTGATCATCAATTTCTTGCGAAGCCTCGTCACTAGCACAAGATCCACCACCACATTCTCTTTTCAGCTCTTTAAATTGTTTGTCATCTTTAGAGCTTCCAATAATTATGTTGAATGTCTCTCCATCTGAAATTTGGCCTTCAAGGTCAGCTTCCTCATCTATTTGATATACATCATCTCCATTTGCTTCCAATATTTGATCTAAGCCAGTTACTGACCTTGATACGACAGATGATTGACTAGAGACTTCAACCTCCAATACATGTCCCTCAATGCTTTCTCCGTGAAGGTCACCATCGGCATACATACTTTTAAACACTGCATGTTCAGGAGTTACTTCTTTGATTTCTTCGATAGAAACTACCATATCACCAGTATGAACATATTCAAGAGTTTCTTGCTTCATATCGATGACATCAGTGTCTTGCTTCTCCACATGGTCGACTGAATTATATTCTAAATCCTCAATCCAGTCTTTTTCAGCATTGATGGAAATCATGGCATCTATTGCTCGAGCCTCCGCCACTAAACATTGTTCCCACTCTTTTTCTTCAGCAACTTTTTGAGCCATATTTCTCTCCTTGGCTCGGCAATATCTTTTTATATGTCCTACCTCACTACAATGATAACATCTGAGAGGCTTCTTACCATAATAGTTAGAAGGCTCTTCCTTCTCTCTAGGTGAGCGTGAACCACCTGAGGATCGAAGGTGTGGCATATCTCTTATTTTTCCTTTAAAGTTCCTCTTGTTGGCTACAAGAGAATTTTCTTCTCCTTTGACAAATACACTAGCCAACTGCTTGGCTAGTAGTTCCTGTGACGACAATAAATTTTCAAACTCCTCCAACGATGGTTGTTGAGCCCATTCTTGAATCGACGTCACAAATGGAATATATTCAGGTTTCAAACCACGAATGACTATTCTTCTCATTCGTGCTTCAGAAATAGCCTCTTTCGGATTCAACAAAGATATCTCAGAACATAAGTTCTTAATCTTCAAAAAGTACTCGGCGATAGAAAAGTTACCTTGAGTGGTGTTAGCCAATTCACTCTCCAATATCTGCAGCCGAGCTTCATTTTTCTTGTTGAACAAGCGATCGAGAGTCATCCATATTTCATGAGCTGATTTGCACCTTATTATATGATCGAATAAACCAGAGGATATTGTCCTCTTCAGCATGAACTCCACCTTCGCATTAATCTGCTTCCACTTCTTGTACGCACTGCTATTTTCCGGTCCGTCAGTAGGAGGATTTGTGTCATTTCCATTAACAACATCCCACAAATCCTCTCCCACAAGGTATGATTCCATACATGTCTTCCATACCTTGTAATTGGACTGATTCAACAACTTCATCCCCAGTCCATTAACACGACCGCTAAAATCCATCTACATAAACTAATTGAATCTACCACCAACCCGATCTTGAAATAACACCCGCAAGCCAATCTACGACTATGGATCTGATACCATGTAGAGAATAGCAGAAGAAAAGTATAATCGGAGAACCCTTCTGCTAGCCTAAGATCGTTAACAAAGATCGGAAGACTCAACTAAAGAAGAGGAAGCTAGAAAGGAGAAGGAATATTTTGAATAAGAAAACTTTGATATAGAAGAAGACTATTTGATTTGGGTTGTTCTTGGTTATTCTTGGGTTGCTTACAAATGTACAAGACCACCCATATTTATACTTGTTCATGGATGGTTCTAGAAATTCTTCTAGATACTTCTACAAAGAAAATTCTAGTGAAACTTTATCTTCTAGATATCTAGATATTTTTTAAGATAATTATCCTAGATATTATCCTACACTATTCTAGAAACATTACTAGAACAATCTATCATATTCCCAAAAAATCAACTTTAACTTTTTTCACACCGATGATGTTGATTAATGATGGTTGTTGTGGTAATGGTAGTTGGTGGTGATGATTGTGAATGGTGGCTAGTGGTGGTGATGACTGATTGTAATGATTGACAGTGACGCTAGTTGTGGGTGGTGGACAGTTAGTAGTTGATAATGGTAGGCGACGACAACGATTGTGGTGAACGAATAGAATTAATGAACTATCATTTTTGTAAAAATCCTTGAATATACATCTTAATGATATTAAAACTTTGTTACATATCTTAATCAGTCAGATCTATTCAACACACATTAAGTGGTTATAATGGTTAAAGGTCAGAATGATTATGATTCAGACCTAAAACACAAATGAACTTAATGACTTATGATTAATAAGATTAAAACCTTCATTGAGTGCAAATAAGGTCTTAGTATATATTCAGAGTTATTCATACGCTTATCGTTATGCTTCATGCTCTTTGCCAAATGTGTAATTGTAGGTACTTGATGGTTGGTGTGGTTCATCTCCCTTGCTATTGTATGTTTACCTTGGTGATAGCATTGAAGTATTGGTTAGCAAGATTGTTCAAATGGATAATTAGAAAGCTATCTGGAGACAAACATTGAGTTCAAATACCATTAAAAAAGTCGAAAAACATTATTATACACTAGTAATTCTTAAACCAAAATGTCTTCTTTTCTTTTAAATTCTTAATGTTGCTCAGATAAATGAGCTGAGCAGCATAAGCTATTCTATTTATACTTTTTACCCTCATCCTAGGTTCGAGATCATCATGTATATATATAAAACAAATTCTTTTATATCCTCGAAACCAAACGAAACTAGAAAGAAAATGGGAATTGCTCCTCTCTTCCTTTACTTGCAGAACCAATTATTTGAGTCTGCTTTGAAATATTGATGTTGTTGCTGTCTCACTCTCTTGTATAATCACTCATTGAAGTGAAATCCGCTTCAGCATCATCAACAGACTCGGAAGAAATGGAAAAAGATTGTATTCCCACATTCTTGAATCTCCTTTGTATAACCTTTACATATTTGGTATGTTCTACTTGAGTCGAGGGTCTATTGAAAACAACCTCAGTAAGGTTAAGGTTGCACATACACCACCCTCTCCAAATTCCAGTATGTAATTGTTGTTTTGTATTCTTGAATCTCCATGAGTAACTACCTTCATATTGTCTACTATTTTCAGCTTGTGTTGCAAACCACTAAAGTCTATTCCAAGGGGAAAATATGTGAAGCCTCTTTTAGTCTTTTAGCAAAGATTAAAAAGGTATTAAAACATATATGTATCATTTAATTTAGCATGAACTACATTTGAACTTATTTGAGATTAAATAAGTAGATACATTTCGAGCCTTGAAAATGAATGAGATTTTAGTGGCCTTTAACAGACATTACAATGCAAAATTCAAATAGTCAAAAACTCTAAAGCGAATATTGAATACTGAGTGGAAAACAAAAAAGACACAACGTTCAAAAATTCTAAATATTCTTCTATACACTATGGAGATATTAAGTACCCAATAGAATAATCGAGGTGTAAAAAAACAAAGAGTCCTACAACAATAACAAGATAAGTGTTCAATTGTCAAAAAATATTATCTTCACAAATCGCTCATCAATACATCGATGAAGCATGCAATCTTTGCAGAAGTGATGCACTCTTTGGAACTCATTATCCACCAAGTTTCGAACTATATGCCAAGTGTTAAAGCATTTCTTGGTTATTTAAGAAAAGTGCTACTTGACATTTCCAGTAGTTCAAACACATCAGAAACACAGAGAAGAAAAATTATGCACAGGAAAGTCCTTTGCCATGAAAAGCAGCCAGCACAAAAATAAAGAGAAGTAATCAAATCAAATGACAAGATATTCTAGGCACAACAAACATAATGTTTAGGTGGGGATTGCCAATAGAACCTAAAGAAACTCTTCAAATTCCTATCCCTACTTTGAATATGTTTTCCAAGTTGATGTTTTTTCTCCGTCTTTCTGATACGCCCTCCATTTCAAAAAGAGTGGTCTAGTTTGACTTGACACGGAGTTTAAGAAAATAAAGAAGACTTTTGAATCTTGTGGTCCTAAATTAAAGTTATGTCAAATATATAAAATTGTCCTTTAATCTTGTGGTCTTAAACATGTCATGTGGAAAGTTGAAAGTAAAATGTTACCAAAAAAAAGAAAGAGGTCATTCATTTTTAAACAAACTAAAAAGGAAAGGGGGTCATTCTTTTTTAAACAGAGGGAGTAGTATTTTCAGCTTCCCGGACCAAAATTAAAAGAGAAGAAAGAAATAAAAAGGGGCTCCTGTTTGCTTGAAATACCGTAATCAAGGTTTCACATTCTCCCTAATGAACTTCTCCAGCTGAGAAATTTCACCAGTCAGACCAGAAGCTTCAGCAACAATTACTCTGTTATGGCATTGAGAAAAAGTAAATGGTTCTCCAGGTACACCAAGCGTATATTCATTAGAGATATGTGCATCAGATACGGCAGTTCTTGATGTACGAAACTTGTCGCTGGATCAATAAGAAAACAAACAAGTTATAAAGCAGAACACAAGAAATAGCACTTCAGTTTTTAAGTTTTTGCAGTGGTTATGATTCAGTGAGCCTCCAAGTATATTAACAAATAAAGCATGCAACAAAATTTCACGTTTGGGAAGGTTCTCTAGGCATAAGCTTGTTGCTGAATTAATGATATTACCAACAATTTATAAAGGGTGTTGTTGTTCATTATCAAAAGGAGAATAAAGCATGCAACACAGTATTCCATCGTGGAGAGGTAAATTTCAACTCTTCATAAGGCAGTTCTGCCTCTTTATGTTTTCGGATCAGAGTTATGTTTACACACACATAAGATATATGTATGTATACAAAAGGCAAATTGGTGTTTGCTCCAAAATAAATACATGCATAGTGTACTCTTACATTTCTTTCTCCAGCTGTTATCTGATGAATTCTGTTGTATGTGCAGTTACTTTGTCAACCTTGTTGCAAAGGAGGCGTACTGGAACTTTTTTCTTGACCACACTTGCCTTTGTCAAGATCTCATACAAGTACCTTCATGCAAGAGGGATTATACAATGTAAAATTCAGTTGTCAGATATTCAATGCAAATTAACAACAGCCAATGTAAACTATAAGCAGTAAATGATCAGTACTCTGAAGCAGGACGACAGTTTGGTAAAAATTCCACGGAATCCACCACAAACACAACGCCAGCTGCTTAAGGCAAAATCTCATCTAGTTTCGGCCAAAGACGAGAGTGCCCTGGGACATTAACAACAAGAACAGGCTTCAATTTCCCTTTCTGCAGCAAAAACCAAAACAAGTCATACGTAATGTGAAAACCCCATTCACATATAAAGGAATTGAGTAAATCAATAACAAAAAAAAAAACTGATAGACCATCAACAATTAATAAGATCCATTTTTCCCTTCTAAATGTATAGATCACAAGGATGCATGCAAAATGGTAGGTCGGAAAAGGGGAAACAAGAGAAGACAATGTTCATTACCTTGTCTTCCTCAGAGTGTAGTATAAAGCTACCTTCATTTGGTTCCATTGACGTCACGGTACCCTGATGGACTGAACCATCTCTAAGCTGGTATATGCCAGCACATAAAGATCAGAACAATAATACTCTGAAAAGATTATACAGGTCACATGTCAAAGAGTTACCTGATAAAAAAAGATATGTTTTGCCGGTTCCACTAAGCCCAGTGAGTACAATGGTGTTAGATGTTGTACTCTTGAACAAGCGAACTGCAGGCGAAGAGGTAAACAAAAGGAAATTCTTCAAATTTCAGCCTCCAAGAGAGTCAAAATAGATGAGCAAACAATCTAAAACTAATACATGAATTCATTCACTGAGGATCATAATAGTGACAAAAGGGTGACATAGAAATAACAAAAATGTGTGGCATTAAAGGGGAGAAAAGAAGACAAAGAAAAACCTAACTGCAACTCCCTCCTTGCCACCCCCGCCCTGCACCCTGGATTAGCAACACATTCAAAAGATGAGTCTTTAAAAAATGATAGAAAGAGCCCACTAAGCCTTAAAAACATTTACATTCTTCCCTTTGAAACAGGTGTGCAAGGGAAAAAATAATTTTTCTTTGTGTTTTCCAGTAAGTTGCAACTGTTGCACAAGTATACCACAACATTTCCTATTAAAGTAGTACTAAAGGCGGAGCCAGGATTTCATAGTTATGAGTTCTAGACCTTAGAAAAACGTGTTTAAGTGCTAATAAATGGGTTCTAAATTTATTGTGGGTACATATTTAATGAATTTCTCAACACAATTACAATGTTTGTGATATTTCACACGACCTAGATTGTTTTACATTTACCAGATTGTACTTAGATGAACCAAGTTGCCTAACGTGTTTCAAAGACAATGTAAAGACAGTAAAATAAGAACGCAATATTTTACGTGGAAACACTCGACTCAAAAGGTGTAAAAACCACGACCTGTTCCTCAATAGGATTTACCCCAACTTCACTAAATAACTACGAGCCTCAACCAACAAACAAGATTACAATAGTTTATCTAACCTAAAGATCAACTACTTAATCTCAATTCTACCACACACCTCCAAGGTATGTGTTCCCAGTGTCTTCGAGTTGCCCTCAACTTGAAGACTAAAATCCTAATATCAGTTTATAAATTACTGATCTAGAAAATATAAAAATCACAAATACTAAGAAAACTTCCTAGATCTGTTCTTCAGTATTCTTTGATCAGCAGCACTTTGGAAATCAATCTCAATTGTTTTGCTCTGTGAGTGCATGATTATTCTGAATGCCCCTTCTCCTATTTATGCTTTTGTTTCCTGAAGTCTTCTACTCCTTCAGTGACCCCTCATTCATTTAACCACTTGATTTTATTTGGAGTTCTTCTTATACTGAGACTCCTTTATTAATTAGTCGTCCTTCTTGAAACAGTTTCTCATCATCTCACTTTGCCAACGTGTCCCTTGCATTTTGTCATGTATCAAAATAATACTTATCCCAACAAATTCCCTCTTTTTGATGATGACAAACTCATGACCTGGATTGCAGTCTTCTTAGCTTGCTATTTTGACCTGAAAATTTTAAGCATGGAACACTTGTGCAAAACAGATTAGTTCTGGGTTATAAATAATGCACTCCCTGCTTTTCTTCCCCATTTTGGCATCATCGAAAATGGTTTCAAGAGAGCTAATAAGGAGAGAAGAGTATGAGTAATAACATCCAATCTGCACCTTTATAAATGGTCATCAAGATCATAACAAGATCAGCTAAAGGCAGTGATTAACATAGACCATATTACCAAAAATAGAATTAGTGTACGAAGAACACAACCAAAAGTGATAAAATACCTTAAAAAGAGAGCACACACATAGCCAAAAACACAAAAATAGCAGAGTGGATTAGGGAGTCCAAAGAGAAGGCAGAGATCAAGGGGCTGATGTCGGAGCTTGAGTTGTCAACAATTGAGTCAGGTGGCGCACAATAGCTATATTTGCAGATCTTTCCTGAGCAAGATCATTTTGAAGCGCCACTACTCGAGCTTCCCAAATTACCTTGTCTTGTTGATGAGCAGTCGCCATAGCGGCTAATTCTTGTTCCTTCTCAGCAAGCTGATTCGCCAAGCGCTGAAGAGGTGTGTCAAGACACCTCATAGAGGCCGGGAGATCCATGGGATTTACTCGACCAACCACGTCCTTAACAGTTTGAGAGTACCATACCTGAACAGGCACATCAAAAGCCTCAAATATGGAAGCCATCCAGAATCCATATGGAAGTGCATGCCCATTTTTGTCTTGATTGAGAACCCTGTGCATATGTTGGATGATCAGTGAAGGCAAGTTTATAGGAACCGTTGTATCCAGTAACTCCATGATGGTTAGGTCAAGAAATTTAGCCAGTGTACGCCTTTGTTTCCTCGGTAGGATGAGCTTGTGTACCACATCAAAGTATAATTTGTGTAAAAGAGACATCTCCTTCTTTCCAACACTATGATGATGGTTGAGAGTAGGCTTAGAAGAGAATTTGTGACAGATAGCTAGAGCAGAGGACTGATTTGGAAAAAGTGGCCACTCATTCTTAACATAATGATTCCATCCTTCAGAAGGAATGCCCAGTATTTGAGCAACAGTAGCAGGGACTAAGTGAAAAGGTGTATTTCTCACAGTAGAGGTGAAAGATAGTCCATCACTTTTTCCATTGATGTAAAATTCAGTGACCTCTTGCTTGGCAAATTTACGTTGCCTATCACCTTGAAGAAAGAGAGACGACCACCCTTGCGCCTCTAATTTTGTGAGTAGTACAGCCATCTCAGGACCTCCAAAACAGTGACCACCCGACCCCTGAGAACTAATTGTTGACGAAAGTGAACAATACGGTCAAGCTGGGAAGACGAGGTGGAAGAGTAGGAGTGGGTTAGATTTTCATTTTCGAAATCTGACATGGAACAGAAAGAAGAAACAGAGGAAGCAACTCGTTTCTTTTTGAATTTGGATCGGGATGTAGGTATAGGAGAGGCCTTATGTCACACCCCGAGCCTACACCCTGGACGTGGCCGACACTCGAAGACCATTACTGGCCCCCAAGCGAACCCTTGTCCTGGCTTTCTTAACTCAGCGGAAACTTAACTTAACAGCACAACTCAATGCAATGAAAGGTTTTAAAGCAAACCAACTAATAAAATCTGGCAAAAAAGGCAACTCGAGTCTCAAAATAGAATATTTACATATATACATGCATGAGAGACTCAAACTAACTAACTGACTGACTGTATATGAAGCCTCTATAATACTGAGATGGATGTTGGGACAGACCCCGCAACGTCCTAATAAAACAAAACTAAGAGAACAAAATAACCGAGTCCTCCGGAAAGCAAGGAGGCTCACCACTGAATCTGAAGTACTCAGCTGGATCAACGGCGTGCTGGATGTTGATCTTGTGTACCTGCGTCTGCATCATAATAAGATGCAGGCCAACTGGCATCAGTACATGGAATGTACGAGTATGCGAGCTGGAAAGCTAAGCAACAAAGGCTAGAAAGAAACCTGGAAGAAACTGAATAACTTACCTGGCTCAACTCAACTCAACCTGACTGACTCATTTCAATATAAAGCAATTTTAAACAAGTGCAATATAAAGAAAAGTTGTTTAAAACATGCTGCAAACTCTGTGTGTATACAAAGATACAATAAATCTGAGATGTATGTAAAAATATACAAATAAACTGATGTATTTAAAAATACAATAACTGCTGTGGGAGTTTCTCTAACCGACAACCATCACATAAGAGCTATAGTGATGATACAACGATCGACCTCACGCTGCCAGAGCATTCTATACTCGGCCAAAAGTATAGGACCTGAACTGCCTAATGGATCCACTAGTCTAATTTGAAAAGGATTCATCTAAAAAGTATGAACCTCTTCTACCCATGTTGGCTACATGGTTCTATGGGGCTGTGAGTTCTTTGAACGCTCCCCCAATTCGGTGCTCAATACTACTCCCAAAAATGTACTAGCTCTTATGTTTTTAAAACATATTTCTTTCTGCTGATTTGAGATAATTACTCAAAATCTTAGCTCAGAGGCTATTCTTGAAAATCTCAGTTTCCTCTCTTGCTTCATTTAGAAGCTATTTCTCTTTTCTGAAAACTAGCCCGAAGGCTCTTCGAAAATCTCAGTTTCTGTTTATCTTAAATGTAAAAACATTTATAAACTTCTTTGGGAATACTTAGTTCCCTAATAACTTTTGAGAAATGAACTCAACTTTATACTCTTGGCTTAACTTGAAACTCGGTACTCCTTACTCAACTTGAAACTGGAGTCTTAAAAATGAAGTAAAAACGTTCAATAAAGACTCTTGAACAACTTTGAAAACTTGCTTGACTTACTTCTTAACTTCACTTAACTTTGATCCTAACTCGCCTTGAATTGAATTACGGATTCAAGGTATATGATCACGTGTTTATGGACGAGTTCTTGACGTTTAGACGTACTTTGGAGTGTTGGAAACAACAATGAAACATAGGTACAATACCATAGAACATGCATGAACAAGTGGGGAAAGAATAGGAAAGATTGGTGTCCTTGGCGCTCTACAAGGCGCGGTGCGCCAGCCCTCAAAGTTCAGAAGGGTCTTGCTGGCGCTCTGCAAGGCGTGGCGCCCCATGGGCTGGACCTCAGAGTCCCTTTTGGGGCGCGCTGGCAGGCGCGACGCGCCACCCCTATCCCTAGAAAACTCGACCTTTCTCCCTCTTTTCTCCAACTCTAAACCCTCCCAATGACAAAGGTTTCAGCCCCAACACTTGGAAGCACAAAATCCCTCAACATACAAGAGATTTCAACTCAACAACACAACCAAATCATATCCCTCATCAACAAGAATTTCAACAACACAACCAACAACATCAATAACATTAACAACACAACTAACAACTTCAACCAATCTTTTCTCAATAATAAAACGAGTTGGTGTGTGGGGGAAAAGATCAACCCAACACAATGAACTCACATACCTAGTAGGGATCACCCCCGACGATATCCACGACGATCTTTGACGAACCTAGCTCCTTCTTCTCCTTCTCCTCTTCTTCTCCTCTTCTTCTCTCAACCCTAGCACTCACTTTCACTCTTTTAAAATGGAAAAACTGATCTAAAATCAGCCTAACACCTCAATATATCCAAAAAGAAATGGCTAGGGAAAAGACCAAAATGCCCTTAAAATTTCCGGTTGATTTCCCTGTGCCAACTGCCCAACTTCCAAAGGGCATAACTCACTTATACAAACTCGAAATCAAGCAAACTTGGTGGCGTTGGAAAGATCATTCCACGAGCTTCGCAAACATAACTGGAACTACTCCTAATTCATCCTGATCTAGGATTTATGGCTGCTCAAAGTTGGCCAAAAACTCTTTTTTTTTTCCATACTAGGCCAAATTTCCAGATTTTTAAAATCTTTCCAAAATGACTCTTTCCAATTTCCAAGCCTCTACAATTATTTCAAATTGCCGGATGTTACACCTTAGGAAGGGAAGAGTTCTTGAATGTGGTGGTGGCTTTAGAATTTGAGGGCTTCGAAGCAGCGTGCTTGCTACGCTTATCCCTACGATTCACTGGAACATCATCAGAAAGATCAATGGTAGGGTTTTCGAGTGGAGAGCGAGAAGAAGAACGAGTTCTTTTTTGAGCTGCCAAGGAGGATAGCAACTCAGCCTCAATTTGACGACGTTTTAGTCTAGTTTGAGGGACCCTGACAATGGAAGGAGTGGGGATATCTGTGGGTAAAAAGGGTGGAGACCTAGGGTTTGAGACAGATTTGAAACGACGCTTGTTCTTTTTGCGAATAAGTTCAGCCAAAAGAATTTCATCACTATCATCAACATTTAAAGGAACAGGAACAACATCATGGGGCATCGTACAAGAGCAGTTGACATAGAGAGAAAGGGATTTCGACTTACAGAGCTCCAACTTGCGAACCCATCTAGAGTCACCCGAAAGGATGTATGTGTTTCATCTCCCCCCTCACTTGGTGCATCAGGAAGAAGAACCCAAGGAAGATATTGAAAGTGAACATCCTCATCTGGTGAAAGAGACGGAGAAGCATTGCTCGACATTATGTGAGCGAGTCCGTCCACAGAAACCCAAAAGACAACAGGAGAAGATTCGATTCGTACTATATCAAGAGAAGTATCAGATGAACGCAAAATTTCACTTTCATCAGGGATTTTTAAAGAAGACGCCATAGTTAGAATTCAAGCTTTGATGAATATTGATGAACAAGAAGAGTAGTTGGGTTTTTTGAGAAGAAGCTTGTGGAAGATAGATGGTGAAAAGAAGATTGATGTGAAGGTGACAAGTTTTTGAAACAAGTTTTTGAAAGAAAAGAGGGAAGGCAGACGAAAAGTCTTGGATTTTGGAGGTTAGTTTTAATGAGAGAGAGAAAAATAAAGAGGCATATTATTTATGTGTATCAGCATGTGTGACTCAAAAAAAAACATTTATACCTGAGGTGTGCTCCAAGAGATGCCAAGTTACTTTGCACCTATTTTCACATCTTAGAGCAACAAAGATTTATGAGAATATGCATAATAGTGATAAGCATAATATTGATATACAAGTTAATGTATTTAATAGATCAGATAATATATCACTTCATATCTAAGCCCACTTATTTATTCATATAGCTACCAGTTTCTAACCAATCATTGAGGGAGGGAATTTATGCAATCTTAATCATCCCCAAGTCTAGCCTATTTTTCTCAAAATGTTCTCTACTCAATGCTTTGGTAAAAATATCAGATATTTGTTCCTCAGTGGAACAAAACATGATTGATATGTGACCTTTCTCTACATTATCTCTTAAAAAATGGTGTCTTATATCAATGTGTTTTGTACGCTTATGTTGCACAGGATTTTTTGCTATATTAATAGCGCTAGTATTCAGCCTCAGCAGTTGATAGGGCCACAGAGTTTTGTTTCTTGGTGGACCAGGATATCAAACATGTTCCAAGGAAGTGGGCCATACCTGTGGTGCTCTTCCTGTCAACCAAGTGTCCAGCATAATCAGCATCCGCATAACCAACCAAGTTGAAATTGCTTCCTTTTGAATACCAGAGTCCCAAATCAGTAGTTCCTTTGAGATACCTAAAAATTCTTTTAACAGATTTAAGATGAGATTCTTTGGGGTTTGCTTGAAATCTGGCACAAAGTCCAATACTAAAAACGATATCAGGTCTACTTGCAGTGCGATACAAGAGAGATCCGATCATTCCCCTACACATCTTTTGATCAACATATGCACCTGTTTCATCCATATCTAGTGGCAGTAGCAATAGGAGTATCAATTTCCTTAGCTTCATTCATGTTGAATCTTTTCAGTTGTTCCTTCACATACTTTTGTTGATGAATCAAGGTACATGTGGGTGTTTGTTTGATTTGTAAACCAAGAAAGAAACTTAGCTCACCCATCATACTCATTTCAAATTCTCCACGCATAAGTTCAACAAACTCTTGAGTCATCAGACTATTTGTAGATCCAAAGATTATGTCATCTACATAAACTTGCACAATCAAAAAATCTTTTCCATTTGTTTTTAGAAAAAGAGTATTGTCAATTTTACCTCTTGAGTGTCCATGGTCTAAAAGGACCTTGGATAGCCTCTCATACCATGCTCTTGGAGCTTGCTTCAACCCATACAGAGCTGTGTCTAGCTTGTAGACATGTTCAGGAAATTCTAGATTTTCGAAACCAGGTGGCTGTTTTACATATACTTCTTCTTTCAAGTATCCATTCAGAAATGCACTCTTTACATCCATTTGATAAAGAGTAAATTCTTTAAAAACAGAAAATGCAATAAGTAGTCGAATAGCTTCAAGTCTTGCCACATGAGCAAAAGTCTCATCATAATCGATTCCTTCTTCCTGATTATATCCCTGAACCACCAGCCTCGCCTTGTTTCTTGTGACTGTTCCATTCTCATCCAGCTTGTTCCTATAAACCCATTTTGTTCCAACTATTGTTCTCCCTTCAGGTGGTGGAACAAGATGCCATACCTTACTTCTTTCGAATTGGTTAAGCTCATCTTGCATTGCTTGAATCCAATCCTCATCAAGAAGAGCATCTTTCACCCTTTTTAATTCCACCATAGACACGAATGCTTGAAAAGCACACAGATTCTTCAAGCCTGATCTGGTGGTGATTCCAGAAGTCAAGTCTGTAAGAACATTATCAATGGGATGCGATCCTTGGTACTTGTAGCTTTTTACAATCAACCCTTGAGAGGTTTCAGTATTATTTGCAGCATTTTGTTCTTCAAAGTGAGAAGTGTCTTGACTTATTGTTCCCCCTGACTGTATGCTTACTGATTGTTCGACAGAGGGAGCACGTTGCTCAACTTGTTCCTGACTGTGCTCCTCAATTTCATTGTCACCCTGCATGTTAGTCTCAAACATAGAACAATATACATCAAAGAAAACATGCACACTTTCTTCAACACATTTTGTTCTTTTATTCAATACCATATATGATTTGCTATGTGGTGAATACCCTAAGAAGATTCCCTCATTACTTCTTGCATCGAACTTACCAAGGTTATTTTTCCCATTATTATGAACATAACATCTGCAACCAAAAGTCCTAAGGTGAGAGATATTCGGCTTTCTACCTTTGAGTAATTCATAGGGAGTCTTCTTTAAGATGGGACATGTCATGCACCTATTTATAATATAACATGCAGTACTGATGGCTTCAGCCCAAAGATTTTTTTCAAGATTATTAACAATCATCATTTTTCTTGCCATGTCTTCTAAAGTCCTGTTTTTCCTTTCAACTACTCCGTTTTGTTGAGGAGTTCTAGGAGCAGAGAAATTATGATCTATACCATGTGATGAACAGAATTCTAGGAATTTTGCATTTTCAAATTCTGTTCCATGATCAGATCTCATGGAAATCAACGATAGTCCTAGAGTTTTCTCTATTTTCTTGATAAAAATAGAAAAAATCTCAAAGGACTCTTCTTTAGAAGCTAAGAATAATGTCCAAGTAAATCTAGAAAAATCATCTACAAAGACATACCTCTTACCTCCTCTGCTTCTTACTCTCATAGGTCCATATGAATCAGTTCAAGGCATTTGGTTGTACTTACCTGATTCTTTGGCGTGAATGATGATCTAACTTGCTTCCCCTTTACACATGCACCACAAACGCTGTCATTTTTTAATCTGGTTTTAGGTAAGCCTATAACCATCTCCTTTTCTAACAGTTTGTTTATTTGTTTCAAGCTTGCATGCCCAAGTCTTTTGTTCCATAGTAAGGGATCATTAGCAATTGCACTGAGGCACTTTAGAGTAGTGCTAGGCATTCCCATGATATCAGCTTTATACACATTTCTGTGTCTTTTGGCAGTTCAGATAACCTCTTTTGTGTCTAGCTTCTCAACCCTGCAACCTTCAGAAGTAAAAATTACTTTATTACCTTTGTCACACAGTTGAGAGATGCTGAGAAGATTATGCTTTAACCCATCCACATGATTACTTCCTCCAATGCTTTGGATGTAGTCTTTCCAATCTTTCCAACTCCTACTATTGTCCCTTTCTTTCCATCTCCAAATGAAATATTTCCCCCTTTGAATGCAGTGAGTGAAAGGAATTTATGTTTGTCTCCGGTCATATGCCTTGAACAAGCACTATCCATGTACCAGTGCTTGCTTCACTTTTACCTGCAAACATTTAAAGGTTAGTTTTAGGAACCCAGACAAGCTTGGGTCCTTTTCGATGATAGAAGGGGTGAATAAGATTTATTTTTGCCCATTTTGGCAGTCAATTGTTGTTTCTAGTTCTCTGGTTGGTTTTAACATTATTTGTTTCTATTCCAACATTTTTGTTTCTATAATTTCTGGCCACAGGACATTCAGTAGTTGGGTGCCCAAGTTTTCCACAAAATAGCACAAGTCAGTTGCAACAGCCTTGTCATTATGAAAACCAATGCCTGCTCTCTCATTGTGATTTCTCTCACTTAATTGATTGACAATTCTAGATGAGTGAGTCCATATGTTTGCCCTCTCAAGCTTTACTTTTATCTGAGAGATTTCTATATTTAATATCCTCACCTTTTCTTTTTCAAAAAAATAATCATTTTTGCATTTTTTCAACTCTTTTTCCAGGTTTTCTTCAGTTTCACTCATTATTCCTTTTCCTTTTTCACTAAATGTCATCCTTAAGATTTCAGATATTAGATCTAGGTTGGATGACTCAAGTTTTTCAACATGTTTCTTCAGACAGTTGTTTTGTTTATCAGTTACAGTTTTTTCATCATTAAGTTCCATGTACTCAATTTTTTTATCTGCAAAGGCTTTAAACATGTGATCTCTTTCACATGTTAATTCTTCAAGGTCATCAATTAACCCATTCAACAATCCGATTAATTTATTTTTTGAAAATAGATGCAGTTTTTCTTTAAGATCAATGATACTAACCTCAGAGTTTTCATCATCTTCAGCGTCTGAATCTCCTAGAGCCATGAATGTTGTTTCATCTATTTCTTCATCATCAGATTCTCCATTTCCTAAACCCAAGCAGCTACCATTGCATATTCCTCCTTTTTCTTTGAATTCCTTTTCTATTCTTTCTTTCCTCTAGTTAGCTTCCCATTGTGGGCAGTCCTTAACATGATGATCAGTTTTTCCACACTTGTAGCATCCATTTTGAGATTTATCATTTATCCACTTTTTTTTATTTGTTTCTTTCTTTTCATTTCCTTTACCTTTTCTGAGACACTTCTTAAAGCCTCTTGCCAGGAATGCCATTTGGTCCTCATCGTACTCAGAATCTTCTTCATTAGAAACTTTCAGGGCTAGTGTTTTTCCGCTAAGCACCTCCTCCTTCTTTTAACTCATCCATGTTCAACTCATAAGTTCTGAGATTTCCCACAAGTTCATCAAGTGTCATGATGGAGATGTCTTTAGCTTCTCTTATGGCAGTTACTTTTACATCCCATTTGTTTTTAGGAAGGATCCTTAGCACCCTGTCAACCTGATCTTCAGTAGTGAGAACTTTTCCTAGTGATGACAACTTATTCATCAACTTAGTGAGTCTAGTAATCATTTCTAACAGAGGCTCACCTTTCTTCATCTTGAATGTTTCATATTCAGTGAATAACATGGCTACTCTGAATTTCCTCACCTGACTTGTTCCTTCATGAGCATTTACTAGTGCATCCCAGATTTTTTTGGCAGTAGTACAGTTAGAAATTCTGTTGTACTCATCTGGTCCAAGTCCACAAACAAGAATGTTTTTGGTCTTAGCATTTTTCCTGAGAGCTGCTAAATCTTCCACAGTGAAGTCAATCCTAACCTTTGGTACTTGAACTCCTTCAACATTCTTCATAGGAATGGTAGGTCCCATAGTTATCCTATCCCACAGTTCGTAATCATCCGCTTGAATGAAGTCCTCTATGTGTGCTTTCCACCAGCCAAAGTGAGACCCATTGAACATTGGGGGTCTGACAGTTGATTGTCTTTCACTATGACCAATAGGTGGTGCATAATTCATCTCGATCTTTTATCTTAGGTGTTACCCTGTATAAGATAACCTGCTCTGATACCGATTGATATTTCACACGACCTAGATTGTTTTACGTTTACCAGACTTTACCTAGATGAACCAAGTTGCCTAACGTGTTTCAAAGACAATGTATAGACAGTAAAGTAAGAACGCAATATTTTACGTGGAAACACCCGGCTCAAAAGGTGTGAAAACCACGACATGTTCCTCAACAGGATTTACCCCAACCTCACTAAATAACTACGAGCCTCAACCAACAAACAAGATTACAATAGTTTATCTAACCTAAAGATCAACTATTTAATCTCAATTCTACCACACACCTCCAAGGTATGTGTTCCCAGTGTCTTCGAGTTGCCCTCAACTTGAAGACTAAAATCCTAATATCAACATAGCTCAAATTGGTTGCTGAAGAATGACAACCAAAATAGGTTCCTGAATAATAACTGGAACTTCGATGAAAAGAAGAAGGATTCTAAGAAGAGAAATCGGAGAGCCCGGGATGCTGCCCAACTAGCACTCATGTGGGTCCTTTGGAAGGAAAGAGACAGGAGAACGTTTGACTGGGTAGAGAATGATTATTATATTTGAGGAATAGCCTCTCATTTCTAGATTCTTTTTGGTGCACCCATGAGGCTTGAAGTTGTATAGAAGATTGTGTCGTCTATGGTCATAATACGGCATATTCTCTACTTTTTAGCATACTACTTGTATGTGGAGGTTTTTTCCATTATTAATAAAATTACATACCTTATAAAAAAGGAAAGAGGAAGAATACTCTCCGGAAATGATGACTAAAAGTTCAATACTCAAAGGTCTCAATAATTAGGTTCGATTCTATTTAAATAAAAAAGGAAGAAAAGAACTTCCAAGAACAAGTTACCGAAAATTCAATGTTCAAACAAATGACTCCATACTCAAGCTATGACACCATAAAGAAAAACTAAAAATAAAAATATGTTCTCGTTAATGGTGATAAAAAATTCAATATTTAGAAGACCTTAGATTCATCATCAAGGGAGTAAGTGAATCTTTTACTTGAAAACTCTGTAAGAATGATTGGAAACACCGCAAAAAGAGTCGGCCCATAGTGATCACAAAAGAGGTGCAGCTGGAGAAATTACGAAAAACATTAGAATGGCGCTAGAATGAACATTAGGAGAGTGGTGCCTCCATAATATAGTCACAAGAAAGAGACAATAATTTATAATGGTCATTCTTTGCTTCATATTAAACTTATGAAAACAAGAAATTCAAGTCGAACAAGCAGCTTAAAGTTGTTTGCTCGCCCATAAGCAAAGCTACTGAATTCTATCAAAATTGTGGAGACAGTAATATCATAGAGAACAAGAGAAGAATTTTTTGAGAATGCTGAAAAATTGTTAGAAGAATGCTAAAGACAAGATGGTGTCACTAAATGATCGCCAAAAAGACACCCTAGAATGATCTCCAGAAAGAGACAAATAATGCACTTGTCAACAAAAAGAAATTTTTTTGGCATATGACCGCTCGCTACTGAGTCACAAACTCTAATACTATGTAGGGGAAAAGGAGGTAAGAAAACAACAACAACAACAACAACATACCAAGTGTTACCACAAGTGGGGTTTGGGAAGGAAAAAAGAGACAAAAACGCTTACTGAATTGTGTTTATTAGAAATATAAAAGAGGACTCTTGATGGGAGAGTTTTAAGCTACATGAGATATGGGAAATTTGATAAGCCGTGGGTTTCTAATATTCTCCATTTTATTATGGTATTTTACTTTGTATAAATTTCTTGGGATATTCTAGAAATGTGGTACGATATATGAAGATGTTACACATATATTCAAGCAGAATGATTAAAATAGAGAAACTCTACAAGAATCTTAGGTTTTAAGGATATGTACACCAAAGTGAAAGCAAAATCCTACAAACGGTTGCGAGCTCATAATTGTCATACGGGGAGTGAATCTGTAGAACTCTGAAGTCCAACATATTCACAAGATGAGTGTAGTGTCTAAAAGATGCAAATGCTAAAATGGATCTATAGTCAAAGAAAACTAGAAAAGATTAAAAATAACTATATACAACAGAAGGTGCAAGTAAGTAGCACACAGAGGATAAAACGAGAAAAGGTCAGTTGAGAATGTTTGGTTCATGTCCCAAGTGGACCTCCACATATACATGATCCAAGATGTGAAACCATTGTGAGTGTAGGTGTTCAGAGAGATGAATTAAGACCCAAAATCACATGGAAAGAAGTTATCTTGGAGGACCTACACTCTTTTGGAACCCATGCACGCTTAATGAAAATAGCGCACAATACAAGAAAAGTATTAATATTAGTGATACTAATTAGTTAGAATTATGTAAATGTTTATTTAATCCATTGCTTTCTAGGAGTCTCTTAGTCCTACCAGAGATATACAATACCAAATACATTCATGCTCAATGGAAGGTTAGAACTAGCCATAATACCATCTCCTCCATATTTACTGAAGCACGAAACAAGCTAACAGAACCTAAGCTTATAGAAGATGAGTTTATTTCTGTCTTCAAGGGGCTGATGAGGACTAGAACATCTGCATTATTGACATGTTTAAATACTAAGGTGGTTAGAGGTGGAGATTGTCTATCTATCTCACAACAGAGAGATTAAAGAGGTCACCACAGAAGAGATATTGGAGGTTATCAAAGAGATGCCCAAAGATAAAGCTCCAGGAGTTGATGGATATCCAATTGAATTTTTCACCAAGAACTGGGATGTGGTCCAAAATGATGTTATTGCAGCTGTTAAACATTTCTTTCACACTGCAATCTGTATCCTGCTATCAATGTCACAGCTGTAACATTGATTCCTAAAGTTTCAGCACCTACAAAAGTGAAAGATTACAGGCCTATAGCTTGCTGCACCACTTTGTACAAAATCATTTCCAAATTTCTTACAAGGAGAATAAAGCTAGTGATTTCAGGGTTGGTTAGTAAAGCTCAATCAACATTTGTTGAAGGAAGAAGTATAGTGGATAACATCATGGTCAGCCATGAAATTTTCAAGAGCTATAACAGGAAGTGGAGATCCCCTAGATGTGTGCTCAAAGTGGACCTGAGAAAGGCTTATGACACTTTGGAATGAGAATTTATAGAGAAGCTGCTGAGTGATTTAGGATTTCCTGCTAAGTTTGTGCACTGGATTATGACTTGTGTGTCTACTGTCTCTTATTCCTTGTTATTGAATGGTGGACTTACTGCCCCATTTCCAGCACAAAGGGGCATTAGACAAGGGGATCCTATGTCCCCTTATCTCTTTGTCTTGGCTATGGAGTACCTGGGAAGAGAACTCAGCCAGCTGGTACTAAATGGAGATTTCAACTATCATCCTAGGTGTGAAAAACTGAACAACATACACATTTGTTTTGCTGATGATCTGTTAATGTATTGCAGGGCTGACATTGTGTCTATCAAATTAATGCATGATTCTTTCATGAAGTTCTCTAAGGCATCTGGATTGCACGCAAATAATGACAAAAGCTCCATATATATTGCTGGAGTAAGTGATCAAACAAAGCAAGACATTGTAGAAGCATTATGATTCAGTGTGGGTACTCTACCTTTTAATCCAAGAAAGTTTTGGTATCTTGAACTAATGTATGCCTGCCAGGGGTTGTAGGTGGGCTAAATATAGTGAATCTATGCATTTGGAACTCAGCTACAATCCTAAAGCTACCGTGGGATATAAAAAGGAAAAAAGACTGCCTTGGGGGTTCAATGGGTGCACATCTATTATATCAAGAATGGTGATATTGCTCAAGTCCAAATCCCTAAAAATGCTTCCTCGGTGGTGATAAAGGTATTGGAATCTAGACATCAACTGATCACTAGACTACAAAGCCATGGAACACTACATCAGCAACTTGGAGATGCTCAGCATGGAGGAAAATTTTCAGTCCATAAAATGTTTGTCACTTTAATGCCTGTCCATCCCAAAGTGACTTGGAAACATCTTGATATGCATCCAAAGATACATCCTAGATATAAGTTTATCCTATGGCTGGCTATACAGAAACGACTGGCAACAGTTGAGAGATTGCAAAAGTTTTGCATCAATGTTCCCCCTGATTGTGCCTTCTGTGGGCAACACCTAGAAACATTCTCACATTTATTTTTTGAGTGTGTTGTGACCATGATGATATGGAGGAGGTTGTTACAATGGATAGGGCATAGCAGACAAATACAAGACTGGAGAATGAAGTGAATTGGATGAGCCAAGTTGCAAGGAGAAGAGGTGGTCAACCTGAGATAACTAGCTATTTGTTTGCGTAATCAGGGGCGGACCTACCTTGTTGCAAGTGGGTTCCACTTCGTCGAAAAAATACATGGTATATACATATATTCAATCTGTTTTTTGAAACAAAACACACTATATAATTAATTTGACCTCATTTAAATCAATAGTAAAACGTAGCCTAGTGGCAAAGTGGTTACAATTTGACTGATGCATCGCGAGTACGATTCCCACCTACAACATTTACCTGCTTCATTTTTTTTTATATGTTGAATCCACTTGGTAAATTTTTTGGGTCCGCCACTGTTTGCGTTGGCTATGAATATGGTGTGGCAAGCTAGAAACTTCATTCGATTCCAACAAAAGCCTTTTTTCTCTGAACTGATCATCAAAGACATAGTGATACACATACATATAAGAGGAAGAAATAATATAGTATGGAGCGAGTGCTTGCAGAGATTACCAAAATATCCCGTATGAAATTCATAGGTTTCTTGCTTTTCTTGTAATAGCTTAGTGAAATAGTTGGATGTATGTAGGAACAACTTGTCTAGGCTGCTGGAACTATACTTGTACATGTTTTGGTTATAAATGAAAGCTCTAATTTTTACCAAAAAATAAGATACATTACTAATAGTTGTTAATAGAATGACTGTTCAGCCCATTCATAGTAAATATAAAAAAATTAACTTAAAGAGTTCATAATTATATGGATTCACAACCTGAGATCAGTGAAAAGATGAGAGCAATTCTAATTGATTGGTTGATTCAAATTCACCACAAGTTTGAACTTAATTGAGGAACACTTCACATCACAATCAACATTATTATCGTGAGAGACTGCATCAATCAAGAAGGAAATTGCAGTCTACATCTTATAAATATAAAAGTCATTCGCCTTATGAGCTGCTTATGGCCAAAGCTAACAAATTTTTGAATGAACTAATTTGATTTTTCAGGTCAATAACTTTGTGTGCATTTTAGAAAAGATTTACACTCATGTTCAGGTGTTAATAAGGGAGAAATAAATTCTTGGACAATTGGAATAGTACCTAATAGTCCCAACACCTTACGTGGCTTCTTGTGCGTTTAGTTTCGGACGCATTTGATCATGAAATTTTTTTCACTTTTTTTGAAAGTTGAACTACGAAAAATATATTTGACTATCAATTATTATTCCTTCCGTCACATATTTGTTAATCATTTACCTTTTTTACACACCTAATAAAAATTAAAAATATATAAATAAGAATATAATTTTGCTAATTTACTCCTTAAAAAACTTTTTGAAAATTTACAAACAAATATGAACACTTCAAAAAATAACTAGAGAAAAAATTTAATTAATATTTTCTTGATTTAGTAAGATAAATAACTAATTTTTTTAATACTTTTTATTCCACTTAGGACCTAATTTTATTAAGACACAATAGAAATTTTGAATGTGAGCCACAACGTTCAATTTCCAAGAAACAGCTAATCGTACAACTATTTCAGTGTTATGTACAACCACTCATAGCCTATTCTTCTTCTCTTTCTCCTTTCAGTATACAGCTAATGGTCACTTTCACTATATATACGCACTCCTCCTTCTATGGAGGCATCAAGAACAAGAACAAGAACAATGGGGGGTTTTCACTATTCTTCTCTTCCTCCTCTTTCTATGGAGGCATCAAGAACAATGAGGGTTTTCACTATTCTTCTCTTCCTCCTCTTTCTATGGGGTTTTCAATCTCCTCTCATCTCCTTCTTCCTTATCTTTCCATCTACCCACGAACTGTATACGGAATCCTCACTAAATTCAACTTGTTTCAAGGGTTTTGTAATATCTTACTCTCATGGAGTTTTACTGGTTATGTGGAGTTTGAATATTTGCTGAGTCTTGGGTCGATTACTGATTTAGAAGGAATTGAAGTTGAGAGATTCTTGGTGTGGTTAAACGTGAATGAGATTTTCCATCGTCTGGAAGTATTTACTTTCAACTTGGGTTCATTAACAAGAAGCTTGATATCAAACAGTTTGAAACTCTTCATTCTTGTTTGGCCTTGTGTGGAGGACCATCTCTGAGACAGGTGATTTTCAAGTTCCATTCTGTTTTCTAAAATTGTATTTAGATATTCTTGATCAAGTTGTCTCGCATATTGATATTGTTGTGTAAAATGTGAGTAAGCCCTTCATGGAATAATAAATAATTATGTAAGGGAATTGAAAAATTGTTGTGTCTGGCAAGATTGTGTATATGGTTCTATATCGTAGACTAAACACTGGCACCTAAAATGCACAAAGAAAATTCCTAGAAGCAGAAATTAAGATCTGTAAAGGGCAATAAGGAAAGGAAAAATTGGACTTGAGGGGTTTGGAAGGAAAGTAACAACAATCTTTAATGCTGTCCTCTATAGAGGTGTCCTAAAGAAGGAGAGGGGAATATTACATAGGTAGGATTATAATAATAACATTTACATATCTTAGTTTCATTGTCAAACCATGTCGCTGATTAATTTTCAAGGTAATTAGTGTTGTTCCTTATTTTCAGCTGCATTGTTCCTATTCCTTATTTATCTTTGTTCAGCTGCATTAATTTGTTCCCCATGAATGCTCTTGTATTTCCAGTTGTTGCAAGTCTTTGTTCTATTGTAGAGAAATTGTTCTATATTCTTCCCATAGCAAGATCATGAGAGATTGTTTTCTCCAGATTCTAATTTTTACTCATTGTTTCTTGTCTTGTCTCTCTGACTGGCTTTGATAGACAGAGCTCAAATTTCTTTGCAACAAAAGATAAATAAGGAATAGATAGAAAATGACACAGGCTCATAGTTTCTGTTTTACTTTCTTAATTAAAAACTTACCTCAACACAATGCCAATTTTCTGAGAAATTTATTGAGAAGAAAGGACAAGTAGTGACACAGGCTGTTTTCCTTAGCTAATGTTAACTAAAGATAAAAATGATGGTAGCCTTCTCAGAGAATTGATGTTTCCCTTAGCTAATGTTAACTGAAGATAAAAATGATAGTAGCCTTCTCAGAGAATTACTCTCTATCTGGTTGTATGAAGCCATTACTCAACACCATATTATCAAGGTTGGCAAACTTCATTCAACCCCAACACAACTGTTTACTAAATCCTCACAAAATTCAGCCTTCCTCAAGGGCTTTTACCAAGCTCTGTAAAATCTTACTCTCTTTCCGATGATGGAACCTTTGAACTGTTATGTGGAGTTTGAATATTTGGTTTATTACCATGACTATTCTTCTCTTCCACCTCTTTCTATGGGGGTTTTAATCTCCTCCTCCTCCTCGTCTCATCTCCTTCTTCCCTATCTTTCAATCTACCCACGAACCCCAACACAACTGTATACGGAATCCTCACTAAATTCAACCTTCCTCAAGGGCTTTTACCAAGTTCTATAAAATCGTACTCTCTTTCCGATGATGGAGTTTCACTAGTTATGTGGAGTTTGAATATTTGGTTTATTACGCTGAGTCTTGGATCGATTACTGATTTAGAAGGAATTGAAGTTAAGAGATTCTTGGTGTGGTTAAATGTGAATGAGATTTGCCATCGTCTTGGAGTAATTAACAAGAATCTTGAAACTCTTCATTCTTGCCTTGTGTGGAGGACCATCTCTGAGACAGGTGATTTTCAAGTTCCATCTTGTTTGATGTATTGTTTTTCTAAAAATGTATTTAGATAGTATTCTTGATCAAGTTGTCTAAGAGGCATAAACAATATTCTCTGGTCTCACATATTTTAACATGGTTCTTCTCTTCACTAATCGTCAATATTGATATTGTTGTGTAAAATGTGAGTAAGCCCTTCATGGAATAAATAATTGTTGTGACCTTCAGGTACTTCAGTCTAGATTTAATGACTCTGTTCTCGATAATTGGAAGAAAGAGAAGAGTAAAACTACTGTAAAAGAATCAACTTTAGACCCTAAATTTATTCCGTATAGAGAAAAAGGTAGCTTGAAAAACACCAAACGTGAAATTGGAACTAAGAAGCGTGTGGATGACAAGGTAAATTACCAATGTTGTGTGTTTTTGCCCGATGGAACAGTAGAAACTGGGTATAATGGGTCAAAGCGATTAGATAGTAGGAAGTATTCTACTTCCCGCAGCACATTAACATCATTACACGAGCGATTGGGAGATGCCGACACGCTTGATGGGGAGTTTGATGAAGCTATAGATTTAAGCGGAACTGATGCAATGGTGAAGTGGGAGGGAGGGAGGAGAGCTTATAGGTTTGGCCATGAGGGTTTTAATTCAGGTGACATTTGTCCTGCTTGGCCGACAATTGTACTTGATTCAGAAACACAAGCTCCTCAATTATCGTGTTACTGGAACAGTATGTGTCATGTTCTTTGGGTACTCTGGAAATGGCACGCAAAGGGTAAGTCTTATCTTCTGTGCATTATGCAGACTCCCACTATGCAAAAGTATCCAAGTGATAGAAGTATGAAGTATGGTGTATCTACTAAGATGACATATTTTCATGAGCAGGATTATGCATGGATTAGACCCGGGACGCTATTTCCAGTTATGGAACATGTAGACAGGTTTGTGACAGTTATATATATATATATATATATATATATGTTTTAATGTTGATATAAATTTTTGATACTGTCTGGGTGTGGTGAAACTTTGCTTTGTTTAGGTTGCAGGGGCAGACTGACTTGAACGACAGCACGCCTGCTGATCTTCGCTCTGCCATAGAAGAGGCCTTTATTTTTGAAAATGGTGTTGTTGAGATGTTGATGGTTGAAATAAATGCAGCAACTGGTAATTTAGATCATCTCCGGTCTCTTCCCCGAGGAGTATTCGAGGCCTGTGATTCAAATCAGGACCATCTGTGAGACAGGTGATTTTCAAATTTCATTCTGTTTGAGTTCCGTGTGGATTTCCCATCGTCTGGGAGTATTTACTTTCAAGTTGGGTTTATTAACAAGAAGCTTGATATCAAACAGTTTGAAACTCTTCATTCTTGCCGGGACAATGGTTTGGCCTTGTGTGGAGGAACATCTCTGAGACAGGTGATTTTCACATTACATTCTGTTTGATTCATTGTTTTTTTCTAAAATTGTATTAAGATATTCTTTATCAAGTTGTATGGTTCTTCTCTTTAATTAGGGTTAATATTGATATTGTTGTTTAAAATATGAGTGAGCCCTAATGTAATTAATAATTGTGTAAGGGAATTGAAAAATTATATGGCAAGATTGTGTATATGGTTCTATCTTGTACACTAATCACTGGCACCTAAAATGCACGAAGAAGCAGAAATTAAGATCTGTAAAGGGCAATAAGGAAGGAAAAATTGGACTTGAGGGGTTTGGAAGCAAGGAGGTTGGAAGGAAATTAACAACAATCTTTACATATGTTAGTTTCATTGTCAAACCATGTCACTGTTTCTTTATTGGGGTCCTCTATAGAGGTGCCCTAGTGAAGAAGGGGAAAGGAGGGGAATATTACATAGATGGGATTATAATAAAACATTTACATATCTTAGTTTCATTGTCAAACCATGTCGCTGATTAAGATGAAGTATGGTGTATCTACTAAGATGACACATTTTCATGAGCAGGATTATGCATGGATTAGAAGCGGGATGCTAATATTGATATTGCTAATTAAAATGTGAGTGAGGCCTAATGGAATTAATAATTTGTGCAAGGGAATTGAAAAATTGTATGGCAAGATTGTGTATATGGTTCTATCTTGTAGACTAATCACTGGCACCTAAAATGCACAAAGAAGCAGAAATTAATATCTGTACAGGGCACAATAAGGAAAAGGAAAAATTGGACTTGAGGGGTTTGTGGAAGCAAGGAGGTTTTAAGGAAAATAACAACAATCTTTAATAATTAGTGTTTTAGTGTTAATTTCCTTGTTCAGCTGCATTAATTTGTTCCCCATGCTCTTGTATTTCCAGTTGTTGCAAGTCTTTGTTCTATTGTAGAGTTGGTTCTATATTGTTCCCATAGCAAGATCATGAGAAATTGTTTTCTCAATATTCTAATTTTTATTCAATTTGGACTCTTGGTTTACTCATTGTTTCTTGTCTTGTCTCTCTGACTGGCTTTGACGGAGCTCCAATTCTACTGCTCAAACTTCTTTGCAACCAAAGATAAATAAGGAATAGGAGAATTTGTTATCTGGATGCTTCCTCCTTTTCCAGGTTTTACTCATCGTTTCTGTTGTAAAACTGGCTTTGACAGAGCTCAAAGTTGTAAAATCTTAATTCACAACTTGCCTCAACAGAATGCCAAATTTTCTACTTGAGAGGAAAGAACAAGTAGCGACACAGGTTGTTTCTGTCTAGTTGGAATTTGGATGAAGCCATTACTCAACAACATTATTATCAAGGTTGGCAAACTTCATTCAAGCTTATTTCGTCTCAAATGATGTTTTGGAATACTGTTGCTTGAAACTTTGGGTAATTGTGGACAGTTAACAGCTGAGCACTTCTATTGATATTAGATATGAAAATCTCTATAACAGGACATCATACAGTCATTGGTGCCTTTATTCACCCGTAATTGAAGCTGGCTATTATACTGATGAAGTTAGTGTCTTAACTCTTAAGCATATTAATTTCTAATGACCTATCTGAAGAGATTACGGGAAAATGCACAAGATTTAATTGTTTTTCTTGATAAGTTAAATGCGGAGGACTAAAATTTGAATAGAAGTAATAAAAATTGAATAACAGTTGTAGAGATAGTAATTTTTCTTTTTGATAATGGTAACATTCTATATTTTAACATGTATACTATACCAACTGTAAGTCCCCCCAAAATAATAAACAATTACAAATAACAGAGGAAGCCTTCCTATCTCTATGTTTGTTCTTATTGTTGTCGAAAACATCAAAAATTGTGGCACGACGCCTCGAGGCGGGGAGGCCTCTGGGCACGATGCCTCGAGGACGGGAGCGGAAGGCCTCGGGGAACGACGCCTTGAGGCTGGGGGCAGGGTTGGGGGGGGAGGGGGAGGCTTGGGGTGCGACGCCTCAAGGCCGATGGGGTGTTGGGGGGGCCTCGGGGACAACGCCACGAGGCGGGGGATGGGGATGGGGCGGGGGAGCCTCGGGGCACGGCACCTCGAGGCCAGGGGGCTCGGGGCTGGGGAGAGGGGGGTCCTTGGGGTATGATGCCTCGAGGCCAAGAGGGGTGGCTCGGGGAGCGACGGCCTCGAGGCCGGGGAGAGGGAGGGCCTCGGGGAACGACGCCTCAAGG